>JARWKJ010000023.1:32099814-32107314 GCA_029959095.1 Rhinichthys osculus
GTGTTTTTTTTGTGAACATATAGCTCCGCCCAGGAAGCAGTGAGCGCCAAAAGCTAGGTATCATTCGAAAGGTCTTGGCGAGGCCTTTAAAATGACACCCTACTTGTATCGTTAGGACCTTTGGGGGCGGAGCTATGGGACCAAATACAATCATGTATCCAAAAATTATCTCGGTCTAGGAAAGTCGAAACGACTCGTGATTGGTGTCATTGGAAAGGTCTCTGCGAGTGCTTTCCAATGACACCTTGTTTGTGTCGCTGCGACCTTCCTAGGCCGAGATACAGTTTTGATACATGAATATATTTTGTCCCATAGCTCCGCCCAGGAAGTAGTCAGCGACATGATCTAGGTATCATTCGAAAGGGCTTTCTGAGACCTTTCCAAGGAGACTACTCTGATGTCTCTGTGATGTTGGAGTCATGAGATATTGGCACTCGAAATTTAACAGGAAGTGACCCTATAGCTCCGCCCAGAAAGCTTATCTTTCCCAAAACTCACCCCAGATTTTGGGGGCGTGACTTTGGGGGTGTGTCTTGTGTTTTTTGGGGGTGGGACTTGTGTTTTTGGGGGTGGGACTTGTGTTTTTTGGGGGTGGGACTTGTGTTTTAATAATTATGAGGGGTAGGGTTAGGGGTGGGTTAGGTTAGGATATAGGGTCCAATACTATGGATCGGTCATGACCGATCCTAGGGTTAGGAGTTTAGTTTTCCTGGGGTTAGAGTGTAGGGTTAGGGTTAGGGTTAGGGTTAGGGTTAGGGTTAGGGTTAGGGTTAGAGTTAGGGTTAGGGTTAGGGTTAGGGTTAGGTTAGGGTTAGGGTTAGGTTAGGGTTAGGGTTAGGGTTAGGTTATAGACCAAAATGCGAAGTTGTCACCCCCCAGTTTTGTCACCCCCCCCCAATATCTCGAGTTCTATAGGTCCTATAGAGCTGAAACTCCGCCCATATACTAATTAGGGGGCGGGGAGTCGATTGCAAGTGGTTTGGGAGCTCTAGCGCCACCAGGGGCCGAGATATGGTATTGTCACCCCCTGTCACCCCCCTTATTATAGGTCCTATAGAGCTGAAACTCCTCCCATATACTAATTAGGGGGCGGGGAGTCGATTGCAAGTGGTTTGGGAGCTCTAGCGCCACCAGGGGCCGAGATATGGTATTGTCACCCCCCTGTCACCCCCCTTATTATAGGTCCTATAGAGCTGAAACTCCTCCCATATACTAATTAGGGGGCGGGGAGTCGATTGCAAGTGGTTTGGGAGCTCTAGCGCCACCAGGGGCCGAGATATGGTACTGCACCTAGTGTTTTTTTTGTGGGTGGGATTTGTGTTTTTTGGGGTGGGACTTGTGTTTTTTTTTTTTTTTTTTTTGGGGGGTGGGACTTGTGTTTTTTTTTTTTTTTGGGGTGGGACTTGTGTTTTTTTGGGGTGGGACTTGTGTTTTTTTTGGGTGGGACTTGTGTTAGGGTTAGGGTTAGGGTTAGGGTTAGGGTTAGGGTTAGGGTTAGGGTTAGGGTTAGGGTTAGGGTTAGGGTTAGGGTTAGGGTTAGGGTTAGGGTGGGTTAGGGTTAGGGTTAGGGTTAGAGGTTAGGGTTAGAGGAAATCGATCCAAGATCCAAACCTGAGGTCTGAATCTGGTTGTGCACTGTCCATCGTGCTTCTGGCCGCTTCAAATACAGACACCAAAATGAACCCAAATATTGTCTAGAGAGATGTATAAAATTATAAAAGGGCTAAATTGCCACGGGGTACTCCAATAAGGGCTGAATCACAGAAAACACGAAGGGTAGGTGTTAGAAAAGAGATGGAAAGGGCATTCCATGAGCTCAAAACATTAAACAGACTAACTCAACGCCTGTTTGGGCGATGAGAAAAATATCTGTGGCTCAACAACATCACCACACCACTAGTGATGGTGGCCATTCTATTTTTCAAAAGTCTGCATCATTCAGAAACATTATCCAGACCAACTCTTAGCCTGTTTGGGCTGCGAGAAAAATTATTTTTTGGTTCAGCAACATCATCCCACACATATGATGGCGACCATTACAGATTTTACGGTCTGTGTCATTCAGGAACTGTCTCGCGACGCGTTTCGGCCATCCTACGGCTCTCATCAGGCGAGTTCGAATGACTAGGGTGTCTCATTCCCTCTGTACTTTATAGTAATACCGAGGGCGGGGCCCCTCCCACTTTCTCTAAACACCATCAGCATGTATATGCTTCATAAATCGTTTTTCTGCTATCAACTTTGTTGTTTTTAATTTTAAAATTCATCTCTAATTTTTATAACTCTATACATACACCCACAAACACTCCAGGAACATCCCAATGCCCAAAATGAAGTCCAGAGTCCGAGGCACGGGCTGGATTAGGGGAAATCGATCCAAGATCCAAACCTGAGGTCTGAATCTGGTTAGGGTTAGGTTAGGGTTAGGGTTAGGGTTAGGGTTAGGGTTAGGGTTAGGGTTAGGGTTAGGGTTAGGGTTAGGGTTAGGGTTAGGGTTAGGGTTAGGGTTAGGGTTAGGGTTAGGGTTAGGGTTAGGGTTAGGGTTAGGGTTAGGGTTAGGGTTAGGGTTAGGGTTAGGGTTAGGGTTAGGGTTAGGGTTAGGGTTAGGGTTAGGGTTAGGGTTAGGGTTAGGGTTAGGGTTAGGGTTAGAGTTAGGGTTAGGGTTAGGGTTAGGGTTAGGGTTAGGTTATAGACCAAAATGCGAAGTTGTCACCCCCCAGTTTTGTCACCCCCCCCCAATATCTCGAGTTCTATAGGTCCTATAGAGCTGAAACTCCGCCCATATACTAATTAGGGGGCGGGGAGTCGATTGCAAGTGGTTTGGGAGCTCTAGCGCCACCAGGGGCCGAGATATGGTATTGTCACCCCCTGTCACCCCCCTTATTATAGGTCCTATAGAGCTGAAACTCCTCCCATATACTAATTAGGGGGCGGGGAGTCGATTGCAAGTGGTTTGGGAGCTCTAGCGCCACCAGGGGCCGAGATATGGTATTGTCACCCCCCTGTCACCCCCCTTATTATAGGTCCTATAGAGCTGAAACTCCTCCCATATACTAATTAGGGGGCGGGGAGTCGATTGCAAGTGGTTTGGGAGCTCTAGCGCCACCAGGGGCCGAGATATGGTACTGCACCTAGTGTTTTTTTTGTGGGTGGGATTTGTGTTTTTTGGGGTGGGACTTGTGTTTTTTTTTTTTTTTTTTTTGGGGGGTGGGACTTGTGTTTTTTTTTTTTTTTGGGGTGGGACTTGTGTTTTTTTGGGGTGGGACTTGTGTTTTTTTTGGGTGGGACTTGTGTTTTTTTTTTTTTTTTTTTTTTTGGGGTGGGACTTGTGTTTCTTTTTTTTTTTGGGTGGGACTTGTGTTTTTTTGGGGTGGGACTTGTGTTTTTTTTGGGTGGGACTTGTGTTTTTTTGGGGAGGGACTTGTTTTTTTTTTTTTTTTTTTTTTTGGGGGGTGGGACTTGTGTTTTTTTTTTTTTTTGGGTGGGACTTGTGTTTTTTTGGGGTGGGACTTGTGTTTTTTTTGGGTGGGACTTGTGTTTTTTTTGGGGAGGGACTTGTTTTTTTTTTTTTTTTTTTTTTTTGGGGGTGGGACTTGTGTTTTTTTTTGTTTTTTTTGGGGGGTGTGACTTGTGTTGGAGTTGGGTGTGACTTGTGTTTTTTTTGGAGGTGGGACTTGTGTTTTTTTGGAGGTGGGACTTGTGTTTTTTGGTGGGAATTGTGTTTTTTTTGTGAACATATAGCTCCGCCCAGGAAGCAGTGAGCGCCAAAAGCTAGGTATCATTCGAAAGGTCTTGGCGAGGCCTTTAAAATGACACCCTACTTGTATCGTTAGGACCTTTGGGGGCGGAGCTATGGGACCAAATACAATCATGTATCCAAAAATTATCTCGGTCTAGGAAAGTCGAAACGACTCGTGATTGGTGTCATTGGAAAGGTCTCTGCGAGTGCTTTCCAATGACACCTTGTTTGTGTCGCTGCGACCTTCCTAGGCCGAGATACAGTTTTGATACATGAATATATTTTGTCCCATAGCTCCGCCCAGGAAGTAGTCAGCGACATGATCTAGGTATCATTCGAAAGGGCTTTCTGAGACCTTTCCAAGGAGACTACTCTGATGTCTCTGTGATGTTGGAGTCATGAGATATTGGCACTCGAAATTTAACAGGAAGTGACCCTATAGCTCCGCCCAGAAAGCTTATCTTTCCCAAAACTCACCCCAGATTTTGGGGGCGTGACTTTGGGGGTGTGTCTTGTGTTTTTTGGGGGTGGGACTTGTGTTTTTGGGGGTGGGACTTGTGTTTTTTGGGGGTGGGACTTGTGTTTTAATAATTATGAGGGGTAGGGTTAGGGGTGGGTTAGGTTAGGATATAGGGTCCAATACTATGGATCGGTCATGACCGATCCTAGGGTTAGGAGTTTAGTTTTCCTGGGGTTAGAGTGTAGGGTTAGGGTTAGGGTTAGGGTTAGGGTTAGGGTTAGGGTTAGGGTTAGAGTTAGGGTTAGGGTTAGGGTTAGGGTTAGGTTAGGGTTAGGGTTAGGTTAGGGTTAGGGTTAGGGTTAGGTTATAGACCAAAATGCGAAGTTGTCACCCCCCAGTTTTGTCACCCCCCCCCAATATCTCGAGTTCTATAGGTCCTATAGAGCTGAAACTCCGCCCATATACTAATTAGGGGGCGGGGAGTCGATTGCAAGTGGTTTGGGAGCTCTAGCGCCACCAGGGGCCGAGATATGGTATTGTCACCCCCTGTCACCCCCCTTATTATAGGTCCTATAGAGCTGAAACTCCTCCCATATACTAATTAGGGGGCGGGGAGTCGATTGCAAGTGGTTTGGGAGCTCTAGCGCCACCAGGGGCCGAGATATGGTATTGTCACCCCCCTGTCACCCCCCTTATTATAGGTCCTATAGAGCTGAAACTCCTCCCATATACTAATTAGGGGGCGGGGAGTCGATTGCAAGTGGTTTGGGAGCTCTAGCGCCACCAGGGGCCGAGATATGGTACTGCACCTAGTGTTTTTTTTGTGGGTGGGATTTGTGTTTTTTGGGGTGGGACTTGTGTTTTTTTTTTTTTTTTTTTTGGGGGGTGGGACTTGTGTTTTTTTTTTTTTTTGGGGTGGGACTTGTGTTTTTTTGGGGTGGGACTTGTGTTTTTTTTGGGTGGGACTTGTGTTAGGGTTAGGGTTAGGGTTAGGGTTAGGGTTAGGGTTAGGGTTAGGGTTAGGGTTAGGGTTAGGGTTAGGGTTAGGGTTAGGGTTAGGGTTAGGGTGGGTTAGGGTTAGGGTTAGGGTTAGAGGTTAGGGTTAGAGGAAATCGATCCAAGATCCAAACCTGAGGTCTGAATCTGGTTGTGCACTGTCCATCGTGCTTCTGGCCGCTTCAAATACAGACACCAAAATGAACCCAAATATTGTCTAGAGAGATGTATAAAATTATAAAAGGGCTAAATTGCCACGGGGTACTCCAATAAGGGCTGAATCACAGAAAACACGAAGGGTAGGTGTTAGAAAAGAGATGGAAAGGGCATTCCATGAGCTCAAAACATTAAACAGACTAACTCAACGCCTGTTTGGGCGATGAGAAAAATATCTGTGGCTCAACAACATCACCACACCACTAGTGATGGTGGCCATTCTATTTTTCAAAAGTCTGCATCATTCAGAAACATTATCCAGACCAACTCTTAGCCTGTTTGGGCTGCGAGAAAAATTATTTTTTGGTTCAGCAACATCATCCCACACATATGATGGCGACCATTACAGATTTTACGGTCTGTGTCATTCAGGAACTGTCTCGCGACGCGTTTCGGCCATCCTACGGCTCTCATCAGGCGAGTTCGAATGACTAGGGTGTCTCATTCCCTCTGTACTTTATAGTAATACCGAGGGCGGGGCCCCTCCCACTTTCTCTAAACACCATCAGCATGTATATGCTTCATAAATCGTTTTTCTGCTATCAACTTTGTTGTTTTTAATTTTAAAATTCATCTCTAATTTTTATAACTCTATACATACACCCACAAACACTCCAGGAACATCCCAATGCCCAAAATGAAGTCCAGAGTCCGAGGCACGGGCTGGATTAGGGGAAATCGATCCAAGATCCAAACCTGAGGTCTGAATCTGGTTAGGGTTAGGTTAGGGTTAGGGTTAGGGTTAGGGTTAGGGTTAGGGTTAGGGTTAGGGTTAGGGTTAGGGTTAGGGTTAGGGTTAGGGTTAGGGTTAGGGTTAGGGTTAGGGTTAGGGTTAGGGTTAGGGTTAGGGTTAGGGTTAGGGTTAGGGTTAGGGTTAGGGTTAGGGTTAGGGTTAGGGTTAGGGTTAGGGTTAGGGTTAGGGTTAGGGTTAGGGTTAGGGTTAGGGTTAGGGTTAGAGTTAGGGTTAGGGTTAGGGTTAGGGTTAGGGTTAGGTTATAGACCAAAATGCGAAGTTGTCACCCCCCAGTTTTGTCACCCCCCCCCAATATCTCGAGTTCTATAGGTCCTATAGAGCTGAAACTCCGCCCATATACTAATTAGGGGGCGGGGAGTCGATTGCAAGTGGTTTGGGAGCTCTAGCGCCACCAGGGGCCGAGATATGGTATTGTCACCCCCTGTCACCCCCCTTATTATAGGTCCTATAGAGCTGAAACTCCTCCCATATACTAATTAGGGGGCGGGGAGTCGATTGCAAGTGGTTTGGGAGCTCTAGCGCCACCAGGGGCCGAGATATGGTATTGTCACCCCCCTGTCACCCCCCTTATTATAGGTCCTATAGAGCTGAAACTCCTCCCATATACTAATTAGGGGGCGGGGAGTCGATTGCAAGTGGTTTGGGAGCTCTAGCGCCACCAGGGGCCGAGATATGGTACTGCACCTAGTGTTTTTTTTGTGGGTGGGATTTGTGTTTTTTGGGGTGGGACTTGTGTTTTTTTTTTTTTTTTTTTTGGGGGGTGGGACTTGTGTTTTTTTTTTTTTTTGGGGTGGGACTTGTGTTTTTTTGGGGTGGGACTTGTGTTTTTTTTGGGTGGGACTTGTGTTTTTTTTTTTTTTTTTTTTTTTGGGGTGGGACTTGTGTTTCTTTTTTTTTTTGGGTGGGACTTGTGTTTTTTTGGGGTGGGACTTGTGTTTTTTTTGGGTGGGACTTGTGTTTTTTTGGGGAGGGACTTGTTTTTTTTTTTTTTTTTTTTTTTGGGGGGTGGGACTTGTGTTTTTTTTTTTTTTTTGGGTGGGACTTGTGTTTTTTTGGGGTGGGACTTGTGTTTTTTTTGGGTGGGACTTGTGTTTTTTTTGGGGAGGGACTTGTTTTTTTTTTTTTTTTTTTTTTTTGGGGGTGGGACTTGTGTTTTTTTTTGTTTTTTTTGGGGGGTGTGACTTGTGTTGGAGTTGGGTGTGACTTGTGTTTTTTTTGGAGGTGGGACTTGTGTTTTTTTGGAGGTGGGACTTGTGTTTTTTGGTGGGAATTGTGTTTTTTTTGTGAACATATAGCTCCGCCCAGGAAGCAGTGAGCGCCAAAAGCTAGGTATCA
>JARWKJ010000230.1:0-28496 GCA_029959095.1 Rhinichthys osculus
TCTCAGTATTGCGGTATTACAATATTGCGGTTATCACGACAGCCCTAGTCACTTGCACTTTACTTTTATTTCACACGTCATCATTATATCATTTACACACAATTTCAGAAGAAACAATGGTCATATATAGGTTGTGTGAAAGGGAACCCCAAAGAAGCTACTAAAAGCTTTTAGGAGGGGGCCCGATAACATAAATGTACAACACATAATATACAAACCAAAACTCTGTATACCATAGACACAAAATAGACAAAAAAACAACAGAAAATAAACACTACAACAAACAGACGATCCCAGCACAAGTATAACAATTACGAAATGTTCAACAATAATATGTTATAAGCAATCACTGAATCATTCATTCAAAACGGCTGATTTTCAACTATTTTCATTGGCGAAATAGAGCAAAAACATCAATATTGACAATTTTGTGTCTAAATTGTCATTTAAAGGTGAACTAAGTAACTTTTTTACCTTAACCGAACCGCTTTGGAGTCATTGTAATGTTTATATTACTGATTTCGTGTTGAATGGTGGTCGTCTCGCACCCCCCTGGTGCCTGTGAGCCGCAAAACCACCCTTGCAACTTTAGGCCGGCGAGCCGCTGCCCTCAGTGTTAGGAAGTATCGTGTGATATCAGGTCTCGCGAGGTAACGAATTGCTTTACGGCAAAAAACAGATCTGATAAAATTCTGATAAAATGAGCATCAAACAGAAATAACCCGGCGCCGTATACATGTGGTGTTGGGCGCGCGCAGCTCTTAAAGGGGCCATACCTTATTTCCACTCGTTACAGCGTCCATCCTACTGAACCGGTACCGGTGTACAGGGGGAGGGGATCCGGCCGTGAGTGCGAGCCATCTCTGCGTGAGTGCTATTCACGACAGTACAAGTACTCCACAGCGACTCTAGGGGTCGCTGTTTGACAAAAACGGAATTCCTACTTAGTGCTGCTTTAATATTAACTTTGTTTATTGAACTGTTATATGAAATCAATCACATTTGCAATCGTGCTGATATTTGGAAAAACAGCATTCTTGCTTGTGTCATATTGCTAAATAACGTGTGTAATAATTTGCCCCCATATCTTTAAATTCCCTATTCCGATTGGAGGATAGTATGTATATTATAGCACAGTAATTCATTTATAATGTTAAAATTACATTATAAGGATTAAATGATTGATGAATGGAATTGCATTCGCAAAGATGGTTCTAAAAAACTAAACATTACACCTGTTCCAGAAGTGGTCAAATTAAATGAAAATAAAACTCATAATAAAATGTGATTGCTTTACAATCTCATTATATTGTATTCAAGCATTGCACAAGCTGTTGAGAAGAGCTGTGCTTTTATTACCTAATTGATCGGATTCACGCTTTCCAGCTAGTGAACGATAAAACGTATTTAAAAAAAAAGCATGTAGTCTTGCATTGTTTTCCATTTGAAAAAAAGTCATTTAAAATAAGACTCATAAAATAATACGTTTCGCTTTACAATCTCATTATATTGTAGCCGAGCACAAAAATGAATCCCAGACTTCACTGAACCTGGGATGTTTTTTTTCTGATTCTGAAATATGATTCTCATCTTGTCAGCGGTGAGTAAGATATCTGCTACGATCCCACTGGAGGACATCATTCGAGCTCCACTTTAGCATGTCACAAACATTTGGTGAATTTTATTGGACATTTTTTCATAAGCACCTACCGTCCAAATCTCCAGCATTCATTTCATGCTCTAAATTACACCCGGTTTGAGATTTGCAGTGAATATGAATATATTTGTCTCTCTGTTTCAGGCCACTGTTGTTCCAAACGACTGAGCACATCACTACCAGTCAAGCACTGGGAGATTTGATTCCATACAGCACCATATTACATTTTCTGTTCAATCGTGCCCCGGCTGAACTCAAATCACCACATCAGGTACGCACACACACTAATGCCGAGGGATGGAAACCTCTTGGTTATAGATCTTCAAGGATTAAGGTTTGGCGAGTTAGTAAGCAGGAGGTTTTTGAGGTCAAATCCTGTTTATTATGCCCTTGAGCGGGGCAATTCATCTCAAGTTGCCCCATCGCAACTGCCCCTGTGATTGACCTACTGTAAGCAGCTTTAGATAAAAGCTTCTGCTAAATGACACATTTCATATTTGAGTGCTCGGACTGGAAAGGATGAAGATATTTTGGGCCATTTTATAAAATGAGGGTTCTCTAAAATAGCTTTAGCATGGGTGGATTTGTAGAGCTCTTATGTAGCACTAATACAGCTTTCTCTTCTAAACAGAGAGCGGAGTGGTCGATCTCTCGCTATTCTCAGTGGTTGGATGACCACCCATCAGAGAAGGATCGTCTCACCCTTATTCGGTAAGATCCAAGGCTCAAAATTTGCAGCTTCATTTGGTGGCGCCAATTCCACCGCTTTCACAATAAACCTTCCCAGTGACAATCTCTGGAAGAATACTAACACTCATTTGATTTAGCTTGGTGTTTAGTTTTCTCATCTTTGACCCTTTATGAAACATTCATATTCAGTAATGTCATTTGTAAAACGAACTAGAAATGTCAGGGTTCTCACAATCACAGAAAACCTGGAAATAGCAGGGACTTTTAATAATAAAAAAATTAATGTTTTTATCTATTATTTTATAGAGATTGCAATTAGAAAGAGCAATTTATTTCTAATAAAGTTAATGCAATTCATATATCCTACTAAAAGTATTTATATTCACTATGAAAATGACCAAGATTTTTCCATGACTTTTGCATGACTTTTTCCATGAGTTAAAAAAAAAAGATTTTCTTTTAATTTCCATGACTTTTTTTTCTCAGACCTTGTAATCAGTTTTAAAATTCCCTAATATTTCTAGACCTATAAAAAATCATGGACATTTCTTAAGTTAATATACATTTTTCTAGTTGTTATGCTCAACTCTAAAATATTTCATTGGCTAGAAATTGCATTTTGTGAGTGCAAAGTGATTTGTAATAATCCCTAATCATAGAAAACTCATAGAAAAAACAGGTGTGGAAACTATAAAACTCAGTACTTCAGACAAGGGCCCGGCTGCATAAACATAGCCACTATGTTAAGACTGTCTAGTTTGACTAACTAGCAGTTAGCAAAGTTGAGACTTGTTGATGCATTTCATATAATCCCAACCCTTTTAAACAAATCTACAAATATCCATAAATATTAATATTTGTTTTGTAATTGTAATTAGTCTTGCTTCTCTGATTCAAATCAGACTAATATACCTTTTTATGTAATTGACATTAAAAAAAAAGACCAGTTTTGAAGAAAAAATTAGATGACTAACTTGTAAGACAAGTCTGAGCAGTTTATGCAACCGGCCAGAGGAAATGATTTCTCAGTGCAACATCAGCGTCCTCTACTGGCGCTCTGGAGGAAATACAGCAGCATGGGTGTAAACAGCCAAAGTAAGAAATTAAAATGTGTGACTTTCCTTTGTTGCAGGGGGGCGTTGGAGGCGTATGTGCAGTCTGTCCGAGCCAGGCAAGGGAAGGAGTTTGCCCCAGTGTATCCCATCATGCTCCAGCTGCTGCAGAAGGCCACAAGCGCATCATAGGACCTGCAAACAGAGCCCTGTCTCGTCAGGAAAATGTAGACAATTAATCATAACAATACACTCGTCTTCACCAAAAGAAGTCTTTATTATTATCATCATCATTTTGTTTGTTTTGTTCAAATCGGATGTGTAAATTAGTTTGTTTTGCTTACACACACAATGTGTAAAAATGAACAATGTGTGTGTTTTATGGGTTGTTACTGGCTTTAATAAGAATCCCTACCTTTTTAACAAATCTACATGTATTCATAAATAATATTTGTTTTGCTGGGTGCAACAGAGGGAAAGAAATGAATTAATAAACACATTATGTAAATGTTGAATAAAGAATGTCTTTAAAGGCGCCTCATTCAGATTGAATCTGTTCGATTTACAGGTGAAACTCGAAAAAAATAGAATATCATGCAAAAGTTCATTTATTTCAGTAATTCAACTTAAAAGGTGAAACTAATATATAGACTCATTACATGCAAAGTGAGATATTTCAAGCCTTTATTTGTTATAATTGTGATGATTATGGCTTATAGCTTATGAAAACCCCCAAATCAAAATTAGAATATTGTGAAAAGGTTTTCACAGCTGTAAGCCATTTTCATCACAATTATAACAATTAAAGGCTTGCAATATCTCACTTAGCATGTAATGAGTCTGTATAATGTATTAGTTTCTCCTTTTAAGTTGAATTACTGAAATAAATTAACTTTTGCTTGCACGATATTCACATTTTTCGAGTTTGACCTGTATAACTTCTTCAAATGGAAAAAATGAAAATGGCAAAGCCACTTTAAAGAAGGACATGAATGGATCACAATCATAGTTTTTAAATAACAATGGAAGTCAGGGGCACATGTTAAGTACAAGCTTGAGAGTGATCACATTAGTCTGTTAGCTTTATAACTGTAGGCCTGCCTCTTAATATTGACTCTTCAGAGACATGATGCAATCCTCCTCATGTCTGTCTCCAGCTTACACTCTTTCCACACTGTTTTCTTTGACCTACATGGCCCAATGCCAGATTCTGGTGTTTAATATGCGCTGTCTGTGCTGCTCTAAAAACATGAATTCAACTTCTCTTCGTCACCAGTTTTGCATAATCATGCAAATGTGATTCATCCACTTGACTAACTGCTCACTGAAAAATTAAGCGAATTATGTGTGTAGTGGCCTCATATAAATAACTAAACTGGACATATAAATGACAGTGAAGATGATGTAATGTAACATGCACCCAAACAAACCCAAGACTTTATGTAAAACAAATAAGCAATTTTAAGATGATTTGCATCTTATTTAGATTTTAATGGAGCTGATATCTTATATGGAGCATTACCCTGCATCTTGTACCTCGGTTATGCAAAGTTTTACTAATAAAGAAATGATTATATAAAGAATACAATAATTACAATATTTTAATAATTTTGTTATTTCTGACATTTTAAATCTACATTGTTTGTCTGTTGTTTAAAAAATACATTTCACAATAAAGCACCAGTATATAAATTTGCATGCTTTAAATTAAATTGTCATCATTTTTAAAGTATACATAAGAAAAAGGCTCTGACATTTTCTGGTTTCATTATCAGTCAATGATGAAATAAAAGCCCTAAATATTTGCCAGAACAATATGATCACCAATTCATCATCAGTCAATTTATTAGATTATATTTTTGTATAATGATTAAATATAATTGTTCATTTACTTCACTCAAATGGCTCAAGTCAGTATATTTATTTAGTGGCCAAGTGTTTATGTTCACATTGAGGGCGGTGTGCATTACTTTAGAACTTTTAAATGGATATCTTCGAGTTTGATGACTTGATAAACAAACCCAAGACTTATTTGTTTTGCATAAAGCTAATTAATATTAATATTATATTATATGGATTATACCTCAGTCAGCTCTCACAAAAGCAGTCAGTGTAAATACCTTGAACAAAATTTTTTAAAAAGTTGAAAACCACTGAAATATGTGAGGGGAAAAAACATGAACCTATAAAACACTGAATGCATTAGAAATTGTTATAATGTAACGTTACATAACCAGACTAAGACGCGTGCAGCATTATATATGAATGAATGAATAATATATGGTATTGATGTTTTTCCAGATTCCTTAGTTTTCTATCGACAACTATGAATTTATTCTGTTCATACCGGTACATTAATTTCTTAGACGGCCAGATACATGATTTATTTACTTCTTAAGGCTATTATTAGATAGATTATTCTATGACTTCGAAAGCACCCTTATGTGTGGGGGTAGTTAGTGGGTGTGGGGTGTCCTCTCATATTACACACTTTCCCGCGAGAAAACCCTGAGTCGCGCCAAAACCCCACCTGTATAACTCACCTTTATTCTTGCCTGAGCTTGTCATTTAAAGCTTTCATGGGACGTTCGGCATTTATATAATGACAATTAATGATGTGTGACGATTAATTATGTCCCCGCTGAGTTACAGCTGAGACTTGGAAACTTCAGGCGCGCCTGTTAAACGCAGCAGATCAATAGGAGCGCGCGCACTGCCCCGCCAACAAACCCCCACAGGCTTTGGTCAGAGCGACTCTCTGATTGGCTGCAGTCTTCGCTCTGAGGAATTTCCTCCTCTTTCAGCCAATCACCGTAGTTATTTTTACACACCGCTTTCGTGATTGGCTGAGAGAAGGTGTAGCTCTTCAGAGCGCCAGAAAACAAGCTTTAGCGGGGGATTCATAGTCGCCTGACCAGCAGAACGACTGAATAAGAAGATTACTTGCTCAGATCTTCTGATTTAGAGAGAAAATTATGTTCAGATAAGGAGGAACAAGAAGGATCATCTTTGCGAAGGATTTATTTACGTTTTTAGGATTTTTTTATCCCAAGAACGGAGTTTAAGGTAAGAATATAGAGTTAAAGATTATATCTGCCTTAAGTTACATGATATATAAATATTAATTAAATTAATTTCCTTAAACTCAAATCTGATTTTTACTGACAGACATTTCAGTATTCAAATAATAAGAAAAAGAGAGGATTTATATGTGAGGATTTATATATTATGCTGCTGATCTTCTACAGTATAATGTAAAACAAAATATACAATATTGTGACAATAATATAAATTATTTCTAACGTTTGATTAATGTTATTTCCTCTGAGAATCTGGTTTCGTTACCAGGCAACTGGTGAAGATATTTGCGCCAAAATCTTTCCACCATCATCAGATCAATCACTTTTTTTACTCCTATGTTTCTTATTTAATGCAGTAGTACTATATTAATATGTAATATAATATCACTTTTTTACTCATGTTTCTTATTTAATGTAGTAGTAGTATAATATGTAATATAATATCACTTTTTTTACTTATATTTTCCTTATTTAATGCAGTAGTAGTATTACATGTAGCTAATATAATATATCTTTTTTACTCATATGTTCCCTATTTAACGCAGTATAAGTATAATAAGTAATATTAAGTAATAAACTGATAATGTAATTTTACTTAGTAGAATTTGGACAAATCACTTTTGGCAACACTTAACTATCATTAATTAAAAAGTTAACAAACATCAAATTAATGCTTTACAGATTGTTGGTATTATATATTAATAATGTAATAAATTAATATGAACTTACCAGTGTTCATATATAGTAACATTCATATGAATAATTAAGTAATGAGCTGGTTCACTATTAGTCTAAATGTGCTGGCTATAACTGATTCAATTTTCTTTTTTAGATGGAGATGAAGTGTTTAACTTTAAAGGATTTGCATAGTGTGAGGACACTAGTGAATAAGACAAGCTCAGATGATCCTGTCAGCTTGAATGACCATAAAGTAAGATGATCTGAACGTGTTTGAATTGTATGGTAATGCATCTACTTCCTCATGAGATGTTGAACTAATACCCTGATTTCAGGAGAACATCTGCACGGACAGAAGGAAAACGACCCCGCTGAAGTGTGAGTCTGTGACGGCAGCTGTGAGTGGACATAGGAGAGTTTCCAGCCCAGATATCATCCATATAACCCCTATTAAACACACTGAGAGGGCCCACCCGGACCCCTGGACCCCGACAGCCAACCTGAAAATGCTGATCAGTGCCGCCAGCCCAGATATCCGCGACAGAGAGATGAAGAAAACCCTCTTTAGACCCATTGAAAATGAAGAGAAAGCTGTAGAGGAGGAGGAGGATGAGGAAGAACTCGATGACTCGTGTCAGGTACGAAGAAGTCGTCGTCTAAATAATCAGTGTAATAGTTTGAAATGTACGTGTATTTACATTTATTCGTCTAGCAGACACGACTTACAAACGAAGAGGCGATTCATCTTAAATATGTTCAGAAGTTGTAGTTTTATCCACTGTAATCTCTCTTAATTTCAGTATGAAGCTTTAGACGATTCTGAGAGGAGACCCAGTCGCAAACAGAAGAGTTTGGGTCTTTTGTGTCAGAAATTTCTGGCCTTGTACCCAGATTACCCTAAAACCTCAGCGAGCATCAACATCTCTCTGGATGAGGTGGCCTATCGCTTGGGTAAGAGAAAATAACTCCTAAACCTAATCAAACCCCATCATTTCTGTATAAAACTGTTTTTAAAGCATTTATAATCTTTGTTAATGTTAGTACCGGTAAATATATAATTTTTCATGTTAGTTCGCAGTGCATTAGCTAACGTTAAAGTAAAGTATTTGATCTGAGTCATTTCCAGGTATGGAAATATATTCAGACTATTGACCCTGTTCAGTTTTCTAAAATATAAAATTAGGAATTTCTAAAGATAAATTTATCGTACAAGCAGAGTGTTTTCATGGCTTAAGTTTAGTGATCCTTCAACATATATGAATAAATTCAAGGCGCACATTTTCATTACGCAAATCTCTTTGTCTTTTACCATAAGCGAGTCTCTTTTGAACTTCACTAATCGAATGTGTGTGTGCCACTCAAACCAGCAACAGATAAAGGAGCAAATGATCATCAAACTGTACTTTGCTGTTTGATGTTTATTCAACATCAAACCACGATTACAGTATCAAACACATGTGTCAGAGGTGAATGTACCGGTATGCAGGTTATAATTATAACGCGTTTTAGGTTTCTTCTCATCATGTAAGAAACCAATGAAAAAAAACAGAGAAAATACAAATATTTACAGATCACAGTACTATATACCAAATGCAATGCTGTTTGAACCATTAATCTTAAATATGGTCTGAAAAATGTACAGAGAGGTTTGAAATGGATTGTTCATCATGAACTAAATGTAAAGTGTCACCATAAAATGTTGTGACTGACACCGAGATCTAAACCGTCTCAGGTGTTGGGCGGCGACGTATCTACGACATCGTGAATGTGCTGGAGTCTCTGATGCTGGTGAGCCGAATGGCTAAGAACATGTACGTGTGGCACGGGCGCCCGAGGCTACCACAGACCCTGCAGGAACTCCATCGGGCGGGACGAGAGCAGGGCTACCATCTGCAAATGGACCCGAGAGAAGGAAGCAGCCCGTATGGCGCCCATCACATGCAAAACACACACGGTATGACACACACACATATTCCTCTAAAAGCATTTGGTTTGCATTATTTATAGAGTTGTTCCGATTTCAATAATAGTATCGGAAATGCCGCCGATACCAATAAAAATTCTGGCATCGGTATCGGCGAGTACTTCTACTAGGGCTGTCACTTTTGTGAAAAAATCCTGTTCGATTTTTGAGACATAAGTGTTCATTCAATCGATTGTAAAATCGATTTTCCATGTCTAAAGACGTTTCCATTTTCAACACCAAATATAGGCAAATCCACGGACACCTAACAGGCATTAGGGCGAGCGTAAAGAGGGCGCCTGAGACGCACAAGTCAGCAATATTTCTGATGATTTATTGGCGTGAAGTTTCGTGCACAATGACAAACAGGAGCGCAACATTCAGGGATTGAGATTAACACCCTCCGACCCGCCAAATGTGGGTAAAAATGAACTTTGGCGGGAAACGCTGTCAAATCACGAGCCAATCCGGCGTGTTTCTGTGTTTACTCACTTTGCTGGGGAAGTTTGTGTAAGCCAAATCTGCGCGGATTCAGCGCAAATCCTCAACTCATGAGTCCTCATGAATCATGATATATTAAATACAGCGTATTGCACAGAATCTGCTCATATCTGGCTTACTTGAACACACGCGTCACTGCGCAACAAATAACGGCGCGCTTGTTCACTTGCATTGAAGTAATAGTGAATATTAAAAAGCATTTTGTTAACAGAAAATACATTGTTATTTTCCAACACCCTTCATGTTCTGTGTCCTGTTACTCCTGTATTGATCTGTCCACCTAAAACACTTTTTTTTTCTTTCTTTTTTTTAAGGCCGTTAAAATCGATTCCCTATTTTCGTTTTCGAAACTTGTGTTGGTTGGTTCGATCGATTGTGCAACGATTTTCGAACGTAAAGTGACAGCCCTAACTTCTACCCATGTACCGATCCGATACCCTTTTCTTAGACAGTAACTAGTAATGCACGCCAGCTTTCCTTAACGCTGCAAATCGGAGATCAATTCTTCTTCGCTGCTCTAAACAGTGGTTGCTTGTACTGGTAACACAGGAAGTTGTGCTTCTGTTTAGAGCAGCGAAGAAGAAAGCACGCGCTAGCAGTATGTCTGCTGTTTGGCAGTATTTAAGACTGGACCAACCAGCCAGTAAAACGGCAACATGTCACATATGCCCTACTGCAATTTTGAGGGGTGGCACAAGATTAGCAGCTTCAACAGCACTTAAAGGGGTCATATAATGGTACATGCACTTTTACAAGTTGATTGTACTGAAATGTGTGTTGGCAGTGCCTGTACACAAACATCATATAATGATAAAAATCCATCCAGTGTTTTTGTTTAATCTCCTTATATGTTTTCCCCTGCCTCAAACCGAGCCGTTCGAGCCTGTGACGTCACAGGCTCGAACGCCCCTCCCGCGATTGTTGAATGACAGCAGCGTTTCAACCATAGACTGTAAAAAATATGGACAAAGCGTCTGTGACGTCACCCATAGACTTTCTGTAGAACGGTTTTGAGGCCGTTTATGGGGGGTAGGGGCGGTGCCATCTTGGGAAATCTTACGATATTTCAAATACAAATGTTCAGAAAGGATACAGAGGTGGTATGATGTGTTGTGTCAGATCATGGCCGAGACGTCAAATTTCAGGAATTCCACTCGGCGCAGCCCGTTATCAGCTGTCAATCACGCGCTTATTTGTCATACATTTTATATCTAAATACGATCTAAACTACCGAGTTAGAAAAAAATTCAACCCCCTCACAGTTGTCAGGCACTCGGAACCTATCGAAAAATACAATAAAAGTCCATGGGACCAACCTGTAAAAACATGAATTTATGCTGTGAAAACGGACATTTTAACATGCGGGTCTATGGAGATTTGCTCCCTTTTGGGACCTGCCCCTAGCGGATTTTCGATGTATTGCAGTTTTTCGCACTTCCGGGTAGGCTTCATTTTTTAGATTAGAATGTTGCCGCTTGGTTTCAACACAGACCCGCCCTTGCTCGTGAGCGAGCTGTCAATCATAGTCCGCGCGGTCATTTTTGATATGCCGGAGCACTGTCTATGAGCAGAATGGCGTCTAAGCGATTGTGGTGTTCTGTTCTTGGGTGTAATAACGAACACAGCAGTCATTTTAATGTTCCTAAATCCGAACCGCCGAAGACACAGTGGCTGAGTTTGTTTTCGAAGGGAATATTCCCCACGAGCAACGTCAATGCTCTCATGTTTGCCGAATCATTTCTCACCAGACTGCTTTATAAATGAGGATCAGTATAAAGCTGGATTTGCTAAGAAGCTGCTCCTGAAAAAAGATCGGTACCAGATATTCGTGTTCCTGCTGAACCTCTAGAACAACTGAAGTGAGTGTAAGGTTTTATTAAACTTTATATTAATATTTATATTAATCCTTGTAAATCGCTAGCTGCACGCTTCACAATGAATGCGTCTAAGTTTACACTCAGGGTACATTACGGCATGTTTTCTATGTATGACGTTCTCAATATAATGCATAATCCCACGTTTATACTGAACAACGTGTTATGGTTATTGTGTTACAAACGGTGTACGCCAGAGCCGGCTCTGGTGTACGCACAGAACAGAGAGGCGGAGTCAGCAAAGCTCATTATCATTTAAAGTCATATGCACTGAAACGGCGTGCTGAAAACAGAGCTGTTTTTGCCCAGGTAAAATAAGTGTTTTCTTACAATACTAATGAGAATTTTTAATTAAAGTATATTACAAACTTTTAATTTAGACCCTAAAGAATCATATTAGCTTGTACAAAAATGGCATTATATGACCCCTTCAATAAAGCATTTGAAGACGCGTCACCCCGCAGAGAAGGATGAGCCGCGCCAGAATCAACAATCTCTGAAAGCTTCATTCAAACGAAGAGAAAAGTTTTCCAAAGACAGCCAACGAGCGATAAATATAACCGACAAAATTATCGAGTTTATTGTTCTGGATGACCAGCCGCTGTATTTAACAAAATTGTTTCTGGACTTTAAGTTATAAAGAGGTTATTTTCTTATATTATTCATATATCATTTTTTAGATTCCTAGATTTATTTGTTGCACTTTTTTTATACAGTTATATTGTAAATCTAAAATACCTTTTTCAGTTTACAGTATTAGACAGGGTTTCCGCGGAGTCATAAAAAGTCTTAAATTTAATAATAAGAATTTTAGGCCATAAAAAGTCATAAAAACGTCCGGATTTTCCATACAAGGTCATAAATTACATTTAGCCACGTCTTAAATTGATATGCTCATTCATTCATTATCGCGATATAATTTTTTCTCTATAAAACGATATCAAGAGTTCGATAAATGTTCGATAATGTTTATGCGCCAAAAGCGGAACGAAGCCTATATTGAATTGTATTATATTATTAATATAGACAATGTATTAAAGGACTAATGGAATATAATTACAGTATTTAATGTATTTAGGCTACTGTTTTTCATACATTTCATGAAGAAACGTGCTATCAAAGTCAGGCAACACAAACCTGTTTCAAGACTTAAAACAATATCCCCCATTAGCACATGCAGAAACTAAGAAATTAATTTTCCAATAAAAATATTAATTTTAAGGAAAAATGACAAATGTTTGAATGTTCTACCTCAGATTTGTGAAATGTTCACCTGTTTGGCAAGTGTTTGTCATGATATGTTCTGACAATAAAGAGTAGTTTAAAACCACAATTAACGCTCTGGTTTCTACAACTTTCAGTTAGGAGCAAAAATCTGCCTTTAAACTTAATGAAATAAAGATTTGACATTTATCGTGATAATTATCGATATTGACTGATATATTATCGTGATAATTGTTAAGTGTTGTTCCTGTGTTATTGATACTTAGGAAAAGGGAGCCTTCAGTTTGTAACTCTTAAGAAAATGGAACCTTTAAATAATGAAACTTTTTACTTTTAATGAAAGTCAATAGGGAAAAAAAGACTTTTGAAAGGAAGTTATTTTTCGTAATTCGTGTAGGTCATACATTTAAATCATAATGGTCATAAAAAGGTCTTAAAAAATTTGACTGACTAAACCCTGCAGAAACCCTGATTAGATGTGTGGCTGCATTTTAAGTTCTTTTTCACTTAAGGAAAATAAATAATATATTGCTGTGAAATATATGTAAGATAATAAAAATACTCTAGGTCACTGTATGTATTTGTTCATGTTTTAATAAGGGATGAGTCTGAAGCACACCATAAAATAATTCTATCAGTTCATACAGGGCTAGTATGAATTGCAGCTGTATAGATACACACCCAGGTATCGGATCAGTACTCGGTATCGGCCGATACCCTGAGTCCAGGTATCGGTATTGGGAAGGAAAAAAGGGTATTGGAACATCTCTAATTATTTATCAAGAGTATACACTCAAAAAAAGGTAACGTCTGACTAGTTGCATGATGCATACCTTCATTTGAATGATTCACCATATTGCACTTGCTCGGTTGATGTCATTCCCTATTTGTTCAAACCATAATGACGGTTGCCCCATTAACTCCATTATTAGTGTCTTACCCTTGTGCTCTATTAATCGGTCACCCGTTAACAGCGTCTCCGGCTTCACAACACTGGTTACCAGGTGTTTGTGTTGATCACAGGTAATCCCATCCCAGCACAGAGACTCTGTTATAAATGTGCCACGCTCTCACAGACAGGCTGAGGAGGGAAGCTGATTATTCAGAGAGGAAGATGAAGTTTAGACATGTTTCTGTGTGCTTAACGCTCGGAGGGGTGACCTGATTAAATCACGTCACTGTTGACCTTTGCTTCAAGCAGCTACATTCAATTCAGTAATAAAATACTTAATTTATAGTGGAACTAAAGCAGACATGGTTTTAGAATATATAGTAATATTTTTACGAATAATGAAAAAAATATTTTGTGCCCTAAACATTTTAATGATGAAGAAATTAATGTATTATAATTGTAAAAAATAATTACAATTAATAAATATTTTGTTATTTCTGACTTTTTACATCGACGGGGGTTGTCCGTTGTTTAAAAAACAGGGGGTTTGCGGGTCTTATAAAGTCTTAATTCACAAATTAAGGCCTTAAAAAGGCCGTAAGTCCATAAAGTCATGGCATTAAATGTTGCATACATTGCAAAAAAAAAAGGAGTATCTTCCTCAGTATTTTTGTCCTGTCTTCCCATACAAATATCTAAACATCTTTAAATCAAGATACGTTTATTTGAAATGCAAATTTTAAAATTCTTGAAAATTTGAACAAAACGTAAGTTTATGCTTAAAAAATGACAAATATCTGTCAATGAGTAATAAAAACTTTCCTTTGAATAATGTTGATTTTTCTAAGCCCATTGGCAGATATTTATTATTGTTTAAATCATAAACTGATTACATTTTAATAATTTTAACAGAAATCAAGATTTACACAAAAATGCATTTCTTACTTATGGTAGTATTTTTTACTTGTTTCCAGTCCAAATATCTAAAAATTCTTAAATCAATACGCATTTAATAAAGTAGTAAAATTACATAAGATATTAACTTGACTAAGATATTAACTACTACAAATTAAGTGAGTTTTTGCTTAAAACAAGCAAAATTATCTGCCAATGGGGTAAGAAAAATAAACTTGTTTTTGTTTGAATTAATATTATTTTTCTTACCCCATTGGCAGATAATTTAGCTTTTTTTTTTTTTAGCATCAACTCACTTCATTTTGATTAATTCCCCCGGAAAACAGGAATTAATATCTTATGTCATTTTACTCATCTAGTAAATGCTTCTTGATTTAAGAATTTTTAGATATTTGGACTGGAAACTAGACAGAAACACTGAGTAAGGAAAGCATTGTCAGTGTATTATTTAATGTAATTTTGAATCTCGAGTAAATGCATCTTAATTTAAGAATCTTTAGACCATTGCACTGTAAAAAAAAAAAAAAAAAAAAAAAAAAGACAAACATTACCAAGTGTTTCATTTCACATTTAGGGCGGTGTGCATTACATTCAACTTTTAAATGGATATCTTTGAGTTTGATGACTTGATAAAGAAACGAATCTGTTTCACGTCCTGCTGTCCTCGTCTGGAACCTCTAATGTGGTTACTGTGTTTGCTGGCTTCTTTTCCCATGTGGCCGCTTGTCGCTAAGCAACTGCTTTGCTTCCTAACAAAAGCTTATTACGGTCCCGTCATGAGGGCAGGAGTCACTCGACCAGCCAATTCACCAACCATTGATGCCATTCCTCATATCCACTATCTCTGGTTATCTTCTGCCAGTCACATCACATTTATTCATTCATCCTCTATTCACGTCTGGCATCGTCCACAGTTGCTAAAACTGAAGAGCATCATTTCGCCAAATTCCTCTTGATATCGAGAACCATTTTCACTGTTTCTTAAGTTGCTGTGTGGTTCTCTGAAGGCCTTTATTTTAAAGAGTGGTGCTTCCATTCCTAAAACCACAACTTTCGCATGTTTCACAGTGTTGTAAGCGTGCTTTATCTCTCTCATACAGCGGCTTCCAGCAGACGGAAGGATAAATCGCTTCGCATCATGAGCCAGAAGTTTGTCATGCTGTTCCTGGTGTCCAAAACACAGACCGTTACACTCGATACAGCTGCTAAGATCTTGATCGAGGAGGGTCAGGATGAGTCCAGCCACAGCAAGTATAAAAGTAAGACGTCAATCATTTTGAGCTCTCATATTTGGTATTTTTTATTGATTTAAAGTGTAGCTCACAATCTCTATTTGCCATTTGTTTGTGTTCGTTCAGCTAAGGTACGACGCTTGTATGATATCGCTAATGTCCTGACCAGCCTGAATCTGATCAAGAAACTTCACGTGAGAGAAGAAAAGAGCCGTAAACCCGTCTTCAAATGGATCGGACCTGCCGATTTTCACAGCAGTGGTGCGTCCTGTTTAAACACTGGAAAATAGTCTCTTCAGTATGAATATTTTGTGATTATATGTCTTTTATTTATTTAAGATTCAGATGATTTGAGGGTCTCAGAAGCTCAGATCAGTGCCTCCGTCACGGGCACCGGGGAACGACGGGAGAAAATGACACGTCACTCCTCCTTTCAGGTCATCCCAGCCCCACCTGTCAATCAAAGACGGATAAGCTCCGCCCCCAGCACACCTCAGAGACATTCTACAGGTGAGAACTGGGCAGAACACTGGCATTTTACATGCTTTTAGCAGACACTTTTATCCAAAGCGAGAAGGGGAAAAGCATAAGCCAACAACAATATTTGTTATACAATAGTAATATACAACCATGATGTTAGTGTGCCACTTACATTTGATGCAACTGAAATGTAATGCGATGTTTTTCCTGGTTGTGTTATCAGACGAGCCGGTGGATTACTCCAGGAAGGGTGTGAACAGCACTGCAGTGTGTCAACTGCAGTTTGGAGACAGGTGAGTCCACCTGCACAGAATTTGTATTTGCAGAAATTTCCACATATTTCAAACTTTAGTCACTGGGTAAAGATCTGAGCCTGGCACTGAAAGGGTGTATGTTCAAACCCTAGAGCTGATGCATGAACCAGTGTGCCCAATGTTATTATTATATTATTTATATACTATTATAATATTTTTAATGAGATTTTTATTCATCGTTTGTGCTTTCGTCATGTTTTTTTTTATAAATGAAAAATGAATGGTTAAATAAAGTGTATAACAAACTTATTAAATACTTGTTAAAAATCATCTAATATGAAGTAATATTAATTTCAATTGGAAAAAAACACGATTTTTAATTTTAGTTAACAATACCAACACTGATCTGTAGCTTCTGTGTTGTGTATATTTGCAGTGTTCAGGCCAGTGGAAGCGCTGTAGGACCAGCAGTGCCTCTTCAGCCGGACGTCCCGTTTGCGTCACTGCCCTTTTCAGCCCAGTTCGCTCCTCACCAGTTAGCGTACCTGTCCGGTCTGCCACAAACACCCGTGTTCATGGTGTACAGCGGACACGTCCCCGAGGGCATCAACCAGAGGTCGCCCGTCTCAGGCCACAGGGAGGGACATCCAAAGAAGAGAGAGAGAGAGGAGGAAGAGGAGGATGATCAGGCAGCTAAACGAAGCAAACGCTCTGTGTCCATAGAAAGTGAAACGGTGAGTGTTACGAGCCTGATTAAAACTTACATACATGTATTCATCCACATCGACATGCATATGCATATTTTAGCGTATTAAGATGTTCTGTGGGTTATTTTTGCAAAAAAAAAAAAGACAAACTAAAGCAAAAAATCAAATTAAAGCTTTGAAGTATTTAACAAAATAACAACATTTTAATATTAAAAAAACAAACATTTCTTTATTAAAATGTGCAATTTTTGTTAAATACTTTAATTTAGTAATACCTTATTTTTTGGAAAGCAATGTAGCTCAGGTTCTAAAAAAAAAAGCTGAACAAAAATAAAATAAAAACTGGACAAAAAACAAGAACAATTAAAGAAAATAATAATAAAAACATTAATACAATAAAATAATACATTATGTAAAATTTTAATAATTAGGCTGTTTGCAATAAAATTAACATCAGCTCAAATTTTATCTGATTATATATGCATCTACACACAGGTACAGATTTTACCATGGTGAAATCACTGTAATGCACAGCTTGAGTGGCTTATTTCATTTATAAAATCGTGGCAACAGCACTATTATAATTCTGAAAGCTGTACTTTGATCTCTAACATGTGTGAATGTCTCGTAGGGCGAGACTGAGAGTTCGCTCTCCGGTGCCAGAAGGTCTCCGATCTGCTCTCGGGAAGGTTCCCCGTGGGACGAGGCCTCGTTTGGGCCAATGAATGAGGAAGACGCCGGAACATCCAGTCCCAAAGATGCCCTCATGTCCTCTCATTACCTCTATGTCCCAAACACAGCAGGTACATGAAAACCCGAGTGTCTGCAACCACCAGTCAATGTCAAACTCTCAGATTGCACGCTCGTTCTAACGTTTCATTTGACTGTTTCCTGTAGGTCTGAACGGTTTGAACTTCCTCATGCCAGCAGGACATACACAAGGAGGTGTGCCAGCTGTAGCTATGCCATATTTTTTGGTGCCTTCACCGCTCATAACAGGTGCGATGCCCGCTTCCAGTGCTGAGGGGGTTGCCAGCAGTGGTTTGAGTTTCAGCATGCCCACCATGTTGTCACCAGCCCAGTTTGTGATGGCAGGAGGGGCATTTAATGTGGCTGAAAAGCTGAACACCCCTGAGCATCATGGGCACCGAATACCAGTGGCCACATTCTCACCGCAGGGACCACGAGTACAAGAGAGCCCTCAGCCAGCACAAACACAGGTCAGTGTACTGCACACAGTTGTAGTGACGCACCCAAAATGTATATTCGGTTTCAGCCGAAACAGGAAAGCTTGAAATCCTTGAGCTAAATGGTGAAGTTTGATTAGCGCTTCTCCAATGGCATGTTTACACGGTCAAGCGTCATGCATAAACTGCACTAGAAGATCTGACATACACAAACCAGTCAGGTCACAAATGTCTGTAGTGGTTTTATTTGGATGAACTGAGATCTTTTAGGTCATGCTGTATTCAGAAACACTAAACATTATCCTAACACTAAACGCTTTGTGCGTTGTTACTTTTCATATGAAACAAAGTCTAAGCTTTCAACTTCAGTCAATTTGATCACGAAATTCAAACGTTTGACGCTCTTTAATGTGACGTGACAGATCGCTTCGAGCGGCACGTGAACCGATCATCTCCTCCTTCAATAAACTTGAATGAACAGCTTATAAGCAATGTCACAATGCCATTACATTTACCTCTGGAAAGCCATTAGCATTAGCCATAGCTTGTTAGTTAGCTTTAAAAAATAACTCTAAAGAGTAGCATTTTGCTTAATACATGCACTGTATTAAATATTAATTATATTTTTTACTTAACCTGTTGTCTTAATATAGAATGTATGTTTCAACAACGAAACAATTATAGCATTAAAAAGGTGATATTAATACTGGCTTATGTGCATTTTAAATGTTTAAATTAGTGCTGTCAAACGATTAAAATATTTAATCGTGATTAATCGCATTAATGTCATAGTTAACTCGCGATTAATCGCAATTAATCGCACATTTTTATCTATTCTAAATGTCTCTTGATTTCTTTTTGTCCCATTATTTTTTCTCATTTTAATGCTCTTATCAACATGGAAAAGTGGATCGGCTTGCTTTGTGCAAATGTTTTTTATAGAAAACAACATTGGCATATACTGTGTTCAATTTCACACTAACATTCTCACTTGGAGCAAATAATCTCTCACACAATGTAACACTGTCCATCAATAAAAGGGTGAAATAAATACTGACGAGGTCCTGATATTGACGAGGGGGCGGAGAATTCGCATCAGCTCTGTGTGTGTGTGTGTGTGTGCTTGGCCATTAAGTGGTGTTTCCGACTGGACGTGCTGCGATGATGATAGCTCAGTTCACAACGACAAAACACACAGATCACTTTGGTCCCGTCAATGGAACCATTTGGCAACTTTTTAAAAGTAAACTTTCAATTCAGAATCTTATTGGCATCCATTTCGGCGTCTGGCGCTCGTCATCCACTCAAAACGTAACGTTAACCTACTATTTGGCCGGCTCGCAAGCCCAAACGAGTGTGTGCGGCGTGCCTGTTGTTTTGTTTCCGGTCTAGCTAGATCCGCTTGCGCTTTGGTCGACGAAGCAACAAAACGTCCTCGCGCGGCGCAAGCCATTGAAATGAATGGGTTTCATAGCGCGGCGCCGCGTCCTGTTGCTAAAGCATGTGAAAAAAAACTACAAAGTTTGCTAGGCCAAAAAGACCGTTAATCACGCGATAAAAAAAATTAACGCCGTTAAAATGGGTTTGCGTTCACGCCGTTAATAACGCGTTTAACTGACAGCCCTAGTTTATATACAACTCAGTTTTTGAGGGTTGATGATTACATAAATGTGATTGGCTATTAAATAAACTAAATGGAAACTTTAACTTTAGTTTGGGTAAAAAAAAAAAAAAAAAGGATCTTTCCGGTGCATCAATACTGTTATAGTATGAAAGTGCTCAGTATTTCAAACAACACATTTTCTATAGTGTTTGTGAGCTTCTCCCCTCCGCTGTTTCAGACTCCTGTGACACCAAAGGAAGCAGCGCTGGGGTCCAAATCTTTCTTTGAGACACCTGGAGCTTTTGGGTCTCTCACCGGCCAACCAGCAGCGCGCAAACGAGGCTCCGCCCAGAGGAGGCTGGACATCGGACACACCGCAGCCAATTAAACTAGCCGCTGCATTTGTGTCATTGGTTTTCAGGCTTCTGTGGTGCTACAGTGCCAAAGACAGAAACAATTTTTTTTACTTGAATTATTTCTCGTATGACCATTGTATAATGTTTACTAACATCAGTAAAAGAGGGCAGATTATTACAGATGCTAAAGTCCCACTCAGGGTCTAGAGTGTGATTCGGTTACACGCCCTTTTGTGGCTCGATTTGTTTTTCCCCACATCATTTCTGATAGTATTTTGGAGTTTATTTGATATCCTACCAGTGTATTGCCTGATTTTGTTTACCATTATTATTTATTATGGCATTTCCAGGGGCTAAAATCATCTATTCAGTTTTAAGCACTACGTATTTAAAAATGTGAAAATGAATTAAGTCTGGATCGGCTTCTGAGAGAAAACCACACATTTGCTCAATTTAGTCGTTTGCCTTTTGCTGATTGTAAAAAGTGCCATATTGGTGAAGCCGACATGCCTTAGAAATGTGTTTGTTACATAATGCCTTCACCACTAAGAATGAATACATAGAAAAGTGTATTTGGGGATAAAGAACAAAATAGTAGTTGAAATTTTCTGCTTAAGTTTGAGGTGCTATGTCTGAAATGAAAAGGAAACAAATACATACTTGAATAACCAGTGAGTATGATCTGCGATCACTGGAACAAAGCAGAATTATCACAGTACTGTACTGTTTAAAACAAAGTATGTTTATGAATGAATTGTTCTTAGACTAGTAATAAATTATTTTTGGAAGCATACAGGAGTTACATTTGGATTGAGCTTTACACCACAGCGTGTTATTCGTACAGTATTTACAGTCACTCTACTGTAACTCGTAGCATTGCATAATTTTGTAAACATGTTAATTTGTGTCTGAATGTGTTTAGAGCTGCACTGATGAATCTATGGTGCTTTTGTGTTTGTCAGATGTATTTTTTAATCATTTTATGTATGGACACAGGTGTCGTACATGTAATACAAAATAAATATATGTCAAATGAAATTGTTGGTTGGTAAATTCGGTTGATTTCAAATGGGAAGCTGCACAGCCTTAAGCGACCACAAGATGGCAGCATAGACTAAGACTGATGAATAACCCATGATTTCCCATGAAACATCTCGGATACAAAGGCCAAAATCTTTCTTAATTGTCCTCTGAGATTATGATATTAAAACACAATCACAATGTTTATTAATGCATCTATTTGGATGCAATTCATTGAATTGCTAATTAAAAAGGTTGAAAGTCAATGGGGTCCATCAACTGTTTGTTACTTATTTGTAAAGAAACTGGCAGACAATACCGCTTTATTTTGGGTCCAATTTCCCAAAATAAACTGGTATTGTCTGCCAGTTTCTTTACAAATAGGTCCTAAATTTGAAGCTACACTATGTAACAAACAGTTGATGGACCCCATTGACTTTCATAGTATGGAGGGAGAAAAATACCCATATTCTTCAAAATATCTTCTTTTGTGTTCAGCAGAAAGGAACAACATAAGGGTTTGTGAATGATGACAGAATTTTCATTTTTGGGTGACCTATCCATTTAAGTTTAATAGCTAAGCTTAAGAGTATTTAAACCGGTAAGTGTGAGCATTAGTAGTGGTAGTGATATGCGTGTGGTCTGTATTATAGTTTTTTTTAATTATCTAGTGTAGACCAACACAGTAACGTTACTCCGCCTGGCAACATGTCAATGTTCATTAATGCTGTTTACACACATTACACCTGGAAACCCATTTTATCATCACAATAAACCCTGTATGAACAGCAATAACTTGCATTTCACCATTTACAGGCCTGTAAACCTCAGCAACACGGTCGAGTTCTCAGAAATAATCACGTCTAAAACACAAAAATGACACTAAATCAATCAAGGTTTGTGAATACATGTGGAGAATATTGAAGAATGTCAAATCTGAGTAAACAAACTCTTACAAATAGCCTTAAGGTTTTTTAATGGTTCCGTTTAGAACTTTAAACATCCATGGAATCTTTCTTTATAATGTTATTCACACTCAGAAAAACAAATGGTTCTGTTCGCTAAAAAGGGGTTTCTTCTACTGTGGCATCTCTGAAAAAACAAACCTTTTCACATCCGCCTGAATGAGTGTGAAGGACACTGCATTCCTCCACAGGCTCCTCGTGTTACACACTGGGTAAAGCCGGCTCACGTCAGACGCAGACACATGCATGAAACCTAAATAAGCAAATCTTATGTGTAATTTCTCACACGCGTGCCATCCCTCAGCCAGAGTCCAGTTTTACCATAAAAGGAGGAAGGACAGAGTGCTACATCTGTTTTTCATTCCCTCTTTCTTTCCAATATTGTGCCGTTCACTATAAATTCCTTCTAAAGGAAGTTTGGTGTAATGTGCATTCCAGCTGAAGGCCTGGATGAAGAAACTGGAAGAACTGACAGCCTACTTCTATTGTGCTGTCTTATTTCACATAAAACATTTTTTAAATATCATGCAATATGCACAGTGCTTTTGTTCAAGTCTATTTTATTGTTTGAACCTAAAAAACTTATTTTTCACAAAAGTTCTGCTTGAAAAGCATTTCAATTAAATGACGCTTGACTTGATATTTTATGTTTATTCTGTGTCATTTAGGTTTTTAAAAATGTAGGCTACAAATACATTTTTGGGTCATTGTTGGTCAAAGATGAGTAGCCTACATTTTATTGACGTCCGCCTGAGCTAAAAGAAATGTTTTGCTAATGTTCCCGTTAAGTTATAAAACGTTAGTTCTAAATGTTCTCAGAACATTCAAAAAGTTTAGTTTTTTAAATGTTTAAAAAAAATTTATCTTGGTTATGTGAACGTTAGCAAAAATATTAAAGGGGTGGTATAATGCCCTTTTCACAAGATGTAAAATAAGTCTTTGATGTCCCCAGAGTGTGTATGTGAAGTTTTAGCTCAAAATACCCCACAGATATTTTTATATAGCATGTTAAAATTTTCACTTTTTGATGGTGAGCAAAAACCATAGACTGTACAAAAGACAAATAGCACTGTTTTTGTGTCTGTCCCTTTAAATGCAAATGAGCTGCTGCTCCCAGCACAGGGGGCGGAGCTACAACAGTTTGTGTCCATGTACCTCACACAGACATGCACTGAAAATGTCAATGTTTATGTTCAAACCGGAGTCAGACAATAATGGAGAGACTCAAGAAGAAGTGACAACATGTAGAATGCAACAGGACATTTCTGAATGGTTAGTTGATGAATTTATGTAGTTTATGTGTAGTATCTTCAAGTCATTGCTTAGCATATTCTGCCATCATAATCTGTAAATCGCGTTACCGGGGGAGGGTTTTATGTAAATTTTAGGGTTAGTGATGTCATTCACCCGGGAGGAATGTCGTGTAGTCCCTACCAGCCGTTTGTTGTAGTCCTTAAAAAGCTATTTCTTTAAAAGCAAATATCTTCGTTTGCTTTGAACTTTGAGCATTGTAACTTTGCAGATGTTGTTTATGCTCAAACAAAAAGCAACATTACACACTAACTAACTAAATAAAAAAAAGTGAAATCATAATCAACCACCCCTTTAAGGGCATGTTTCTTTTCTCATTTGGCAAGTAATTTTACTTTTGAATGTTCTTGAAACCATCTGGAAATAAGTAAGAAACAACATTTGTAAAACATTAGATAATGTCCAACTAACACATTTTAGAAAAACATTCAATGAATGATTAATAAATAACATTTTTGTGCTAATGTTTTGATAATCTTATAACCTTGATCAGCTTGAACCTAATGTTACTGGAAGAACGTTTGTTCATAACTTTGAGAGAACGTTCCCTGTTAACTGGGTTGATACTGACAAGTGATGCATGCTGGGTAATCTCCAGGAGATGCTTGTCTGAATGTCTTTATTGAGTCATTCATCACGCTGCTCTCCCACACACTCAACTACACCACACCTCACATACTGCAGAATGAAATTCTTCTTAATTAGTACAATTAATGATGCCTGTCTGTGTGTTATGGTGGAACCATCAACATTAATCATTTCAAATGTGCATGGGTGCAATAGTTTGTTCTGGCCCGTTTCATACTTTCTTTCCAAAAGACAAGAGATAGGCTATGTATGAGTAATAATAGTAATCCATTTATTCATATAACCCAACACAACTGTTTTGAGCTCATACGCATTTCAGAAACAAACAGCTACATGGCATGTTAATAGTTTAAGAAGGCCAGAAAAATCATCTTAGAAGTTTTTTCTCCCTTAAAAGAATGATTAATTTTCACTGTATGATAATAATTCATAGTTCACTGACATTATGATCTATAGTGTTGATGAGAAGCACTCATGCCAACATGATGTTTACTAACAGAACATGTTCCTGGGGCCTGTTTCAGAAAGGAGGTTGAGTGAAAACTCTGAGTATGTTAACCCTGAAATTAGGGAAACTCTGGGTTCTCTTACGAGAGGTTCTCTCGTATTGCGTAAGCTAGCTTACGCTGCGGGAAAGATTAATCTTTTCTGAGAAATTGAAGCCAAAAATTATCCTATAATTTTTCATCCATTGTCAACGCAGTTCAGCTGCAGCAGACCATGAGCAGGCTAGCTAGCAGCTCATTGGCTCGCTCACAGGGAAGTGCTTAAGCCTATGAGGAGACACGAATGAACTCTCGGCCAATGAGAGTCTGACCTGCTCTCATTGCGTCAGAGCCCGCCGAAACGGGCGTGGCCAGAGAGTATAAATTCGCCTCTCAGGCTGCAAACTCTGATTTTCATCTCTTCAGCAAGGCTACACGCATCTGCTGATACTGAGAGAAGCCGCCGTCGTGGAAAAGGCACCTTCTAGCGAGCATCTGGGAGACTGAGGAAGCCGGCCGTCTTCGCCACCTTCAGCCGTCCTGCAAGCTAGCGCCATCCGACGGATTCATATCCTTTTACCAAAAAGCTTCTTGTATTGTGTGTGTATCTAAAAGAGCCGAGCGTCTTTGTAAAGATGTCTCGTTTTTCCTCCTGCGGTTCTTGCCGCGCTCCCCTCGAGACTGGAGACCGCCACGTCATCTGCGCTCTCTGCCTCGGATTGGAGCACGCCTGCGGGCTCGACTTCAGGCCACTAAAGTTGCTTCCGCGCCGCCACTGACTTCGCCGCGTAAGAAGAAACGCCGCTCTCAGAGGCCGCCGGAACCCCAGCCAGAAGCTTTCATCCCGCCGGAGCCTGTCGCCTCCCGCTCTCCTTCTCCGCCGCTTCCGGACATACAGTTGCCGCCGAGTGGCCGCTCTGTCGCCTCCGATGACGCCGCGGACATCAAGGAAACATGTTCGCTTCTCGCTTCAGACAGTGAGGAATGGTCCGGTTCTCACGCCTCTTCGGCCCGAGAATCCTCTGGGACCCGCGCTGGAATCGAGGAGGAATTAGTGCGCCTCCTCTCACAGGCCGTCGAACGCCTCGGGCTCGATTGGTCTCCTCCCCCCGAGCAGACCATCAACCGTATGGACGGCAGCTATTTCCGCCAGCGCTCGACTCCCGTCACTAAACGGGCCGCGCCCTTCTTGCCCGAACTGCACGCGGAACTCACGAAGTCCTGGAATGCCCCGCTCTCTGCCAGAACTCGCTCCGACTCTTCCGCCCCGCTTCGCGTTGTGGACGGAGCCGCAGAAAAGGGCTATCTTTCCATTCCCCCTGTAGAGGACCTGGTCGCCGCACATTTGTGCCCGCCCTCCACGAGATGGCGCTCATCACCTGTGCTTCCTTCTAAAGCCTGCAGAGCGACTTCGAGCTTCCACGCCCGCGCTTACTCAGCCGCCGGCCAAGCAGCCTCTGCACTTCACTCCATGACCGTCCTTCAGATTCTACAGGGTATTTACTGCGTGAGTGGGACGAGAGCGGAAAAAATCCCAGTTGCCCTTCGCGCTACAAAATCTGCTGCTCAAGCCCTGGGGAAATGTATGGCCGCCATTTGCGTGTCTGAAAGACATTTGTGGCTCACACTCGCCGACATGGGAGATTCTGAGCGCGCCGCTTTTCTCAACGCCCCGCTCTCTCCATCCGGCCTTTTCGGATCTGCTGTCACGGGTATCGTTGACCGTTTCTCCGAAGTGCAGAAAGCCTCCCAGGCCATGAATCTTTTTCTGCCTCGTCGCGCTAGCTCCTCTGCAGGCCGCTCACGTGACCAGCCTCCTGCGCGAGCCCCACCCCAGCGCCCAGCTCAGCACAGTCAGAGTTCTCAGCGACGCCAGGGCGGCCGCCCTCGTTCTCGTCTGTCTGCCAAAAGTCTCAAAGTCTGCCTAGCACAGCTGAGAAAAAGACGGCGCTCTCCCGCCGAGGCCGGACCGCCGTCAAAGTTTCGCCCTCTGTTAGTCCCCACTCACGCGGCTACTACAGCAGTGTACCCCGCCATTACCAAGCCGGTCCCCTTTCCCGCTTGCATGAGCACAAACGCCGTTGTCACAGCGACCCAGAGAAATCTCAAAAAGAGCATAAAAGCCTCACGTGTAGAAAATGTGCCCACAACACTGTGTTCACTCATACACAAAAGCATTTCAGTTCCCGTGTGTCTCACAGAGCCCACTCTCATAAAGCGGTTCCAACCCGCTCGAGTTTCAGAGTGCATAAGCGCGCCCACGAGCCCGTGTGCGCGTCCCACCTCTGCTCACTCTGTTACACGGCCCTTAAACTCCTCTCTGAGTGTAAGTCACTCTGTCATAAACACTAAGAGCGCGCACGCGCGGCCCGCTGTGTGCAGCAACGGGGACCATGTAGCCATTCACCCCTTAGCGTTACGCTTCAAAGCGTGGGAAGCTATTCCGGGAATTTCCCAGTGGGTGCTAAACACAATAAGGCTAGGCTATCGCTTAAAGTTTCACCGCCGCCCTCCACGTTTCCGAGTGCGGCTAGAAACTATTGTGAACCCAGAAGCAGTGACTCTGCTCCGTTCAGAGATAGCAAAACTATTGTGCAAAAGGGCTATAGAGAGAGTTCCTCTATCTATGAGCGAGTCGGGGTTTTACGGCCGTTATTTTCTGGTTCCAAAGAAAGACGGCGGCCTCAGACCAATCTTAGACCTCAGATTTCTGAACAAAGTTCTCATGAAGAGACCGTTCAAAATGCTCACTATCAGAAAACTCCTCGCGCATGTGCGCCAGGGGGACTGGTTCATTTCTCTAGATCTGAAAGATCCATTCTTACGTTTCGCCTTCGAAGGCCAGGTTTATCAATACACCGTCCTTCCGTTCGGCCTATCCCTAGCACCCGGCACGTTTACGAAGTGCATGGATGCGGCGCTCGCCCCCCTGCGGAGTCATGGGCTGTGAATACTGAACTATTTGGATGACTGGCTGATTTTGGCACAATCACAGAGAGAGCTACTGTCTCATCGTACAGTTCTCCTCGACCATCTGAAAAGTTTGGGCCTCTCTGTCAACTGGACAAAGAGCGCACTTCAACCCAGTCAGACTATCTCCTTCTTGGGTATAGAGCTAGACTCGGTCTCGATGACGGCTCGTCTGTCTACACAGCGCGCGCGCCGTGTTCAGCGTCCGTTTCTCTGCTACCGCAGGTGCTTCAGAGAATCAGGGAAACACGCCACTCGGTGCTCCTCATAGCCCCGCGTTGGGAGGGTCAGACTTGGTTTCCGGAGCTCACTCATCTGTCACAGACAGCCCCGTGGCCCATTCCAGTCAGAACAGATCTCCTCTCCCAAGCTCGCGGCACGATCTGGCATCCCCACCCAGAGCGCTGGGCGCTTCATGCGTGGGTGATCAACGACTACCCGTTGCTTTGCCAGAGGGAGTTCTAAACACGATCATGCAGGCTAGAGCGGCTTCTACTAAAAGGCTCTATGCGTCTAAATGGTCTGTGTTCTCTAAGTGGTGCACCGACAGAAGCTTGGACCCACGGTCATGCGAGGTTCCTTCCTTGCTAGGTTTTCTCCAAGAGATGCTGGACAAGGGCAGGTCCCCGTCCACTCTCAAGGTGTATGTGGCAGCCGTCGCGGCGTTCGCTGAACCCCGGCGCGGCCAGTCACTGGGCAAAGATAGTCATCCGCTTCCTCAGGGGAGCTAGAAGGATGAACCCCTCACGCCCCCCTTCGGTGCCGATTTGGGACCTTTCCATAGTTCTCGAAGCTATGAAAGCCCCCCCATT
>JARWKJ010000231.1:0-28431 GCA_029959095.1 Rhinichthys osculus
ACTAGCGGAATGTAACACAGACGTGCTGTGTGTGTATGTAAGTATGGTTGTGTGTGTGTGTGAGACTCAAAGGGAGTCTCTGTTTAAACTTCATTAGTCTCAACCTCGCCCTGACACTACTGCTCACATTAACTCACACACATTTATGTTTATGTCATATTGATTGCATCATTTGACTCAAGAGAAGTGTCAGGCCCAGAAGTTCAATATTTATTGGAGGATTATGTGCTAGTGTTCATACTTTTGTATATTCGTGTATTATGTAGGGAAAGTTTCACATGTGGATTTGGGCGTATTTGATAGTGTGTTTTCTCTTCACAGGTGATCTGCATTCTGATTGACAGCTGGCTGGTTATGGAGCGTCCTTATATTAGAAAGGTGAGGGGTATTGATTCTTCTGGTGGATTATGAATCACGAGGTGTAAAGTTACAGTTTCAATGTTAGCATTTTGAAAAGAATTGGCATGGATTAGCTCAGTGATTCTTAACCAGGCAGCCAGGGGGCCTCAAGGTGAATTGATTAAAAATTAGACAAAAACTTTGAAATAAGTGAAAACAGCTAAAAAAATATTTCTTATTTTTCAAACTTTTGTCAACTTTCTTTTTCTTTGAAGAACCTGGACTCATGGTCTTATAGAACCTGGATATATATTTATATTTTATATGAATTTATGTAAGTTTTTTATTTTATTATTTTTTAAAGTGTGATTTACAGATCGGGAAAAGTCATGAAAATTAATAACATCTTACTATGGACATTTTTATAACTAATATATTTTTTTCTAGTTGTGCCAAGCTCAAACATAAAATAATTTAAGGGGTAGGAATTAGGGGAAGCGAGTTGATTCTAAATTCATAGGTTTGTTTTTTTTGCAAATTCAAGATGATTCGATTCACAATGAGATTTGATTCAATTTGATTCAGTATTTTTTAAGTTCCTTCATAGTAGGGGGTGGGGGTCTTTTTTTCCTTATTTATTAAAGGGGTGTTAAAGTGGTGCAGGTGTCTTTGAGTGTAAGTTGTGCAGGTTGTTCCACTATGCCAAAAACCTTTTAAGTCAAGTCATTTCACTTGGCGGCCATCTTTGAAATGCCTCTCAGACAGATATTTCAGTCATGCAAGTCCAGCTCCTATCCCTTTAAATGGGAAAACATCAAATTCTCCAAAGCCATTCACCAAGCTTATAATTAAATGTTACATTTGAAATCATCAATGAAGTCTGACGACAACCGTCTCGTAAATTTTGTTTCTAAATGCTCAAATCATGACCAAAAAAAAAAGCGTTTTTCATGCTGGACTAGCCAATGCGCATGTGTAATCATAAGCGCGCGTCTGTTTCTATAGCAAGCGCAGCTTCTAACAACAGATGACTTTACCAGTTGACCGTTCGCAAAGACCCGCCCCCTTTAGTTACTGTTGCTATGTCTAACAAGCCATGCCGCTCTCACGCCACACCATGTTCTCACGCAGTGAAAAATTATATGAAACAAAGTCTAAACTGTCAAATTTGGTCATTTTTTTAAAGATATTTAAACAATAAATAGCATTTTGTGGCTCTTTAATGTGTCGTGACAGATCGCTGTAGAGGCTCAGTTAAAGCTGCTCGTGAACCGATCATCTCTTCCTTCTAGTTAATTTATAGCATTAAAGAAACATGAATGGAAATCAGAAAGAATGTTGTTTCAACCGTGGAAAGACAACAGTACACACCGTTTTTCAATCAATCTATTAACTCTCCTGACTGCTTTGTCGAACAAAATGGCTGATGGCGGATTATGATTGGTCAGATATCCTGTCAATCAAACTCCCTGGGTGAATTGGCAATTGGCTCTTTTATTTAGAAGGCGTGGCCTATTCCGCCATATTGCGCGTTGCACTTCTCCTATTCATAGTAATATGAGTGCACCGTCTAAAGTCACGATTCAAAAATTCACGTTTCAAGATTAGTGCATATCTAATCTTGAATCACAATAAATCATTACTCCCTTAGTAGTAATTTTAAGTACATTCTTAATATACTAAAAATATTCTTAAAAATCCTTAGCCTGTAAATTATAAACTGCTGGAGAATGTCAAGTTTATTGAATTTATTTACTCACCCTCATGTCGTTCAATTTGCTCTCTCTAATCTCGTAGTCTATGAGAAACGATTGAGATATAGTAATGAGATCTCTTTCGAGATATTGTTACCTACGGGATCAGCCGTTGTTCTACAGGCCCCAGTAGCTCTTTTCAATAAAGCTACAGATTTAAAGCATTTGAGAATCTCCAATCTGGAGTTTAGCGAGTCTATAAAGGCTTCAGGTTCAACTGAGTGATTTATCATACAGGAAATAATGTTATCACGGCACATTCCTCAGGTAATATACGATCACACACACCTCCCATTGACCCAGGTGTGTGTGTGTGTAAGCGAGTGACAGAGAGATCACTGGTGTCTGCAGGGCTGATATTATCGCTTGCTGAAAAGAGATATAGATCAAGAGGAAATTGAGCCATTTAAATCCCAGGAGCGCTTTATGATTAATGGCTGTCAGGTATTATACTGTCTCTCTGAAAAGATTTGGCAACCAGCCGAATAAAACACCACACACACACACACTCATAAAAGTCAGTCATTTTTCCATTGTCCAAAAGGCAAATACTCTCTGCAATCCACCCACTACGGGTGGGCGGTGTGACCCAAATCTTATCATGGTGTGAGTAATTTCTTATGACGCTAGCAGTCTTTATTTTTTTTTGTGTGTGGAAAAAGTGGTTTATATATTATAACAATGTGGTCATATCTATTTCTTCTGGATACTTTAGAAATGAAACCTTACTTTATTATTTTCTCTTGGTTTAAAAGTAAATGAAAAGATGATTATTTATATCGCAATATATAACAAAAAAGTAAAATATTCTGTAAAATAGATAGTTCTTCTAACACTTGATTTTGATAGTCACGTTTGAGGTTATGCGATCCTTACATGTTCACACATCTTTCTTTGATACGGTCATGTGTACATAATGTAAAGCTGTTTTGTCCTCTCATAGCTGTCCAAATTTGTCTTCTGTGGTATAAACAGTACGTCTAAATGGCACATTTCTACGTCTGTGCGCAATATACCGTAAAACCACCCATCCCCTACGACCCACAAACCTATTTTCTCGCTTTGAGGTGAGAGATAAAAGAAAGACAATCTAGAAATGACTAGCTTTCTTGATGCCTGTGTACAGAAGTACTTTATTGATTGTGAGATTAGCACTCTAAATGTAATATTTTAATATTTAAATATATATTTATATTTAGTTAAAGGGTGTCGATAAGTTTTTTTTTAAAAGTATTTAAAAAACGTTTATTCAACAAGGACATTAAACTGAACAAAACTCACAGTAAAGACATTCTTGAGTCTTTTTTTCTATATATCAGAGTCCTAAAAAATTTTGAAGCCGCACAACAATTTTGAACATTGATAGTAATAATTCTTGAGCAGCAAATCGGAATATTAGAATGATTTCTGAAGGATCATGTGACTGAAAATTCAGCTTTAATCGCAGGAATAAATTACGTGAACATATATTACAATAGACAGAATAAACTATGGAAGCTTATTTCCGCCACTGAATAAAAAAATGTATAAAAATAATTGCGACTTTTTATCTCACAATTGCGAGAAATAAAGTCGCAATTGCGAGATATAAAGTCGCAATTATGAGAAATAAAGTCTGAATTGCGAGAAAAAAAGACTGCGACTTTATCTCACAATTCTGACTTTTTTTCTCACAATTGCGAGTTTACATCTCGCAATTCTGACTTTATAACACATAATTGCGAGTTTATACCTCGAAATTCTGACATCTTTTCTAGACATCAGGCCAATTCCAAGGGGGAAAAAAGACTAACTTTTCTCCCCTCAGAATAGATTAGGCTATATCTCACAATTCTGACTTTACAACACGCAATTTCGACTTTATATCAATCAATTCTGACTTTATATCTCACAATTCTGACTTTACAACACGCAATTTCGACTTTATATCAATCAATTCTGACTTTATATCTCGCAATTCTGACTTTATAACACGCAATTGCGACTTTATTTCACACAATTCTGACTTTACAACACGCAATTGCGACTTTATATCACGCAATTCTGACTTTACAACACGCAATTGCGACTTTATATCACGCAATTCTGACTTTACAACACGCAATTGCGACTTTATATCACGCAATTCTGATTTTATATCTCGCAATTCTGACTTTATAGCACGCAATTTTGATTTTATATCACGCAATTCTGACTTTATATCTCGCAATTCTGAGAAATAAAGTCAGAATTGCGAGATGTAAACTCGCAATTGTGAGAAAAAAAGTCAGAATTGTGAGATAAGTCGCAATTACCTTTTTTATTTTTCATTCTGTGGTGGAAACAAGCTTCCATAATAAACAGTTCTTTTAGAGTTGTAATAATATTTTACAATATTACTGTTTTTTTTACTGTATTTTTGATAAAATAAATGCACCCTAGCATCATAGCAGTGAGTTTAGTACAGGCAAGCACCATTCACATTAGCTGCAGAAACTGTAATCTAGTTATCACATGGGACATTACACAGATGCCTTATATGTTCGTGATTGGCTATTAAGATTGATTTAGCACGCTTGCGGTATGCCACACCCCCACTCCACTGCTCTGTTAAAGAGCTTATGCTAGTTGAGTTTCATTACTTCCTGTCTCAGGGGTAGGACTGGTGATGAAGGCTGTATGTGTGTATGTGTATGCCTGACACTACTCAAATATGCACTTATAAAGTTATAGACTGCTGACGGATAGCCCTCACATAACCCATTTATCTTGCAGCCCCGAGATGCAGTGTACATCATTTTCACATGCACATAAACTCTCCCTGACTGATGGCGGTGCCTCCATCTGACATAGTTTCAGCATCTATCAACATCATCATATTTTCTCTTTAAAGTGCGTCATTGGAAGAGGCTGTGGCTCCTTAGCACTGTGATTGGCTGATCCTTCTTAAAACGCGATAATGTCCTCCTATCATACTCATAACTGGTCAGAAATTGGCCTGAATTGGTCAAAACTGTCAGAAATGGTCAGGTTAAGCTGTGTTGCCAATTGGGCTACTTTTACACAGTTTTTGCCGTCTTTGTGTGGGTTTTGAATAGCAATAAGGCTGGTTTTGTTACGCCATCCTGAGGTTCAGAGTTAAAAACTGTGAATCTACCATATTTCAGGTCTAATAAGAGTGAACCTCAATCGACAGCTTGATTTTGACTTTTTGACAGAATTATTTTTTGATTTCAATTACTAAAATGATTAATTGTAGGTTTAGGCCGTGTGTCCACCAGTGCATTTTTTCCTAAAGCCAGCTTATTTCTTTTCAATGGTTTACAATGGCAGCAGCGTGACGAGGCGCTATACATCTACTGCATTTCACACGGAGCACTTGACGTTTTTTCCGGAAGCCGTTTTTTCCGGAAGTTGCAAAAATGTAACATTTTGGGTAAAACGCAGCACTCATCACTTGCCAAGTTTACTTGGACACTTTTTGTTTTTGATTTCAATCCGATAAATGATTCCAAACAGTTTTTACACGAACGCTAAATAAAGTGTTCGGGTTGATGTGCGCGTTTATATGTCACAAGCTTCAAATCAGATTGAATCTTTTGGCATGCGCACACTGCACGAATATACAGAGTTTCGCTCTGTTGTCGAATACTAATCATAAAATAAAAATCAGACTTAATATTGATCTATTTTGGGTCCTAATTAGGAGACAACAAGCACATTAATCTTTGTGCCATAATACTTTCATTCCCGCACCCAAAACAAGGCGTCTGCAGATCAGAGTCCGAACCAGTTGTGGGACAACTTTGTCCTGCACCACTTCACAGACGATGAGTGGAAAGAGTTGTTCGATTTTTTTTTTTCTTGTTAGATTGACAAGACAGTAATTTATTATTAGGTTCAACAACAACATCAACTCGTTCCATGCAACATACGCCGTTTTGCGCAAAACTTTTTTAGTTTAGTTTTTTTAATCAGATCAAGTGTTTACATGTCTTATCGATTGGATTAAAAAAGGACGGTTTATCCCACCCCTCTCAAACCGAAAGACTGAAATTTCAGTCGGTTTGGGCATTTTTTTATTCCGATTGAAGTGTTAACATGGAACATCTTCATTCGGATTGGACTTTTAAACTGATTGTAATTGGAATACAATGCTCCATGTAAACTCCCATACTGTCACTTTTGGCCAGCCGTCCAATCACAGTGGAGGAGGGGCGGGACAAATGCCCCACTGACCAACTGCCACGTCCTGCTTGTACAACAGCAACAGACGACAACAACAACAAGCACAACATCAGAACAAGATCACTTAAAACAAGGGACAGAGATAGTACTTTTACAATGTGTCGACATTTTTATATTCAGAAATAAACTAAAAATCAAATAAACTCTGCAAAATCAGATCCTAGTTACACGTCCACAGATATTTCATATGTCTCATGGCTGTACTACAGGTCCTTCTCAAAAAATTAGCATATTGTGATAAAGTTCATTATTTTCCATAATGTAATGATTAGGGATGTCAACGATTAATCGATGATCGATTAATTGTCGATAACACGTTTAATCGATAAACCATATCGATCATCGATTAAGCAGGTTCATGCGCGTGCGTGCTGCTCAACCGCGAAACATGTAAGCGAGCGCGCCAGAGTTATGTTTGGGACTATTTTACACCTTCATAATGACTATAAGTTTGCGTGTGCATTCGCTGCCTTTTGTTTTGTGCAAATGTAAGTTGTAATAGTTTATTTTGTGTGTGCCTATCTATATCTGATTTATCTCATATTGGATGCATTTGGTTAAGAATTGACGCAGCGTGATCTTTAGCGCGCGCAGCTCAAATGGCAATGCACGACTAATAACGACTATTGGGACTGTCATATTATATAACATTATAAAGAGAACAATATTGTAATAAAACATTGTGAATTATTTGGGTTTAGCAGGGTCAATGCAGCTAGCTATCAGGAGATTTTGGAGCACTTCATGCTTCCATCTGCTGAAAAGCTTTATGGAGATGAAGATTTCATTTTTCAGCACGACCTGGGACCTGCTCACAGTGCCAAAACCACTGGTAAATGGTTTACTGACCATGGTATTACTGTGCTCAATTGGCCTGCCAGCTCTCCTGACCTGAACCCAATAGAGAATCTGTGGGATATTGTGAAGAGAAAGTTGAGAGACGCAAGACCCAACACTCTGGATGAGCTTAAGGCCGCTATCGAAGCATCCTGGGCCTCCATAACACCTCAGCAGTGCCACAGACTGATTGCCTCCATGCCACGCCGCATTGAAGCAGTCATTTCTGCAAAAGGATTCCCGACCAAGTATTGACTATTGAGTGCATAACTGAACATAATTATTTGAAGGTTGACTTTTTTTTTTTGTATTAAAAACATTTATTTTATTGGTCGGATGAAATATGCTAATTTTTTGAGACAGGAATTTTGGGTTTTCATGAGCTGTATGCCAAAATCATCAGTATTAAAGTAATAAAAGACCTGAAATATTTCAGTTGGTGTGCAATGAATCTAAAATATATGTAAGTTTAATTTTTATCATTACATTATGGAAAATAATGAACTTTATCACAATATGCAAATTTTTTGAGAAGGACCTGTATTGCAACAATAAGCGTTTGGCTTCAATCAAGCTTCTCACTGATTTTTTCTTTTTTTAAGAACATATTTCTGTGGTATTTTTCTGATTGGCTGCTTTAGCATTCTTTTGCTGGTTGATGTTTAATGGGCTCTTCAGATATCACCATAGATAAACTCATATATCAGTGTACTAATTTGTAACATGTAATAGGCTGATATATTAGTGGTGTTGTGAAGCTTTGCTGATGGCGTCTATTGTTCTGAAGTATCTACTTGAACAATAGCAGCTTTCAACAGAGCCAATGTTGTTCTGTGTGTGTTAAAGCTCAGCGGGAAAGAAGAGATGTGAGTATTATCCTTCAGTGACTCGCGCTGAAATAGAGACGTCTGCAAGACACACACACACACTTAGGGACTTCTGAGGGAATCCTTGGAGTTTCCAAGGTGACCGGTGTTCCGGCGCTAAGGATTAGAGCGTCATCATACGGATTCTGAGGCGCTATCAGATTCACCTCGCTCTCGGGAAGGTTTATCTGGAGATGTGGTCTTGTGGTAAACCATCGGGAGCTGTTGAGCTATCTTACGGTTTGGACAGGTTCGCTGTGATTTTACTTTCCGTGCCAGACGTTCTTCTCAATGAGGGTCTTTGTGCCGTGCTGCTAATTTTAGCTCCGGAATATTTTACCCAACTGCCGTAAAAGCCAATGCACTGTGAAGTCTTTCCCCTGTGGTTCAGCACGACTGAGGTGTGTGTGTGTGTGTGTTGCCCTGACTGCATTGGCAGGTTTGTGTGTGTTTTTCCCCTTTCCTCTAGAGCGTTAACAAACACACCTAGTTCTCTGCTGTGTATTTTTTGCGATTAAACTTGGCGGGTGATAAAATAGGACAAAAAATTCTCATAGACGTTGAGTCCATGTTGCAAAATGTAATATGTTGCTGGTTTGATGAACTATTCAAAGCAGAAAACTTGATTCCTACAGGTGTGCTGGCTTAGTCATTCAGGTTCATCAGCAGAGAATTATGGGTAATTTCCAAATGGAGGATTTGCACCTGTCTGAGGCACTCGTCACCACTAAAAAAGCATCAGCAAATGAATTGGGAGATTTGTATTGTCTTTTGTCGCACGTTCTATGAAAACCAAGAAACACAAATATGGACACCACAAGTGACCTTTTCATGCTTCATTTGCATCGTTCATTCGTGCCATATTAAAGATAGATCTAATTTACAGTGGCCCTAGAAAGCATGTGGATCTTAACTCTTTCCCCGCCAGTGTTTTTCAAAAAAGCACCGCCTGCATTTCTGATCATTTTCACAAAAGTTTCATGGCCCCCAGAATATTTTGTTGTCTGAATATCTGAACATGCAATATATTAAAATACATTTTTTTTTAATCAACACTTGAATGTGGGTAAGTTTCATTAAAAAAAGCATAATTTTGAGCAAAAAGCTGATAAAAACGCATTTTTGTCAAAGTTTACATCCAGATCGGATTCAGAACGATGATCAAAAGACATGGAGTAGATCGAGTCCATCAACATAAGCTTCACAGTCCTGTAGCTCGCCCTGGGAAAGCCTGACATTTCTGTCAATGGTGGGGAAAGAGTTAAGCTACACTTAAAACTGAATGCTGTTGCATTTAGACACAGAATATCAAGAATATTAAAAAAATATAACATTAGTTAATGCATTATGAACTAACAATGAGCAAATATATTCTTATAGCATTTATTAACCTTTGCTTATGTAAGTTAACATAAAACTTTCGATCTTAAAAATGCAGTAGTACATTTTGAGATTAACATTAAATAAGATTAATAAATGCTGTAGAAGTATTGTTCATTAATAGGTCATTTTATCTAATGTAATTAACTAATGTTAGCAAATTAAACCTTATTGTAAAGTGTTACTGATATTTTTAAGCATGTCCAAATAGTACTTAATGGGCCCACATATAAATTGATTCAGTTTTCACTGATTAACATCAGTAAATTCAGTGTGTGTGTGTGTGTGTGTGTGATGCAGAGAGAGCCGTGAATGTACAAAAAATATTTGTTTTTGCCATACACGTTATAGCCCAGACTGAATTAGAGCTAATTTCTCTAACTCATTTAAACCCCCCCCCCCCCCCCTCTCTCTCTCTCTCTCTCTCTCTCTCTCTCTCTCTCTCTCTCTCTCTCTCTCTCTCTCTCTCTCTCTCTCTCTCTCTCTATCTCTCTCTCTCTCTCTCAGTATGAAAGGGTTTTCTTTCACAGATTCGATTACATTGACTGACTTGTGACTGGTGCTGATGTGGTTGTGTCTGAAGTCTTGTGTTTCACATTAGTTGTTTTCTTTATCTGATTGGTGGAAACATGCAGTGACATGACATCAGAAATCAACAGCATCAGGCAGCTAATAATCAACCAATAACCCTTCAACAGTTTTCTCAACCTATTGGTGTGCCATACACTGCCCGGCCCAAAACATGTGCTGTTTGGATTTTAATAGGCAAATGCTTAAAAAGTCTATGACTGGATCATTATTGCAGTGATTATTATGCTTGTAGCATGATATATGTTTGGCAACAATTCGTCCAACCCTAATTGAGTGTGCAGCCTTTTTATTTATTTCTTAAACAAACATGTAGGAAGACACATCATGGCCATATTCCAGGATGACAATGTCAAGATTCATCAGGCTCAAATTGTGAAAGAATGGTTGTGAGGAGCATAAAGAATAATTTTCACACATGAATCCAGAGCTTAAACTCATTGAAAGTGTTTGGGATGTGCTGGAGGAGACTTTACAGAGTGCTGGACTCTTGCAAAAACTGATGCACCTCTTGATGAAAATAACATCACAATTTTTGTATTGACAATGCAAGAGTCAAGCACTCTGTATAAAATATTTAAAATATATATATATTTTGTAGATTTTACTTAAATAGATACTGATAATGCTAGATTTCACTAGATGAGGGTGTTCTAGGTGATTACTGATTGATTCAAATTAAAAAGAGTCTAAAAGCAAGTGTCATTTATTATTTAAAAAGGCATTATGATATTTTTATGATTAATTTAAATGGAGTGACATTCAAAAAAAAATTGGACCAAATTTACTAACGGCTTCCTTCAGCGCAAACCCTCTTTTGCTGTTAAAAAACTACTGTCAGGACCGACTTACTAAAGACACATTGAAAATTTAGCGCTGAAAGGTTGTGGACAGGGTTATTTTTGCGGCTTTATCTTATTGCATATGCATTTGTTGGAGTTTCCTTTCCAGACGCTAAATTTATTGGAAGAGAGAATTTAAATAGATCATTCAAGGTGATTTACAGAGAATGAGCTAGTCAATTTACTGGTATTTGTGCCATTATTTTTTTACTGCCTAAAAAAGCATGTCTTAAAGGAACACGCCGACTTTTTGGGACTTTAGCTTATTCACCATATCCCCCAGAGTTAGATAAGTCCACACATACCTTTTTCATCGCCGTGCGTGCTGTAACTCTATCTGACGCACCCACCGCTAGCCTAGCTTAGCACAAAGACTGGATGTAAATGGCTCCAGCTAGCATACTAATCCCAATAAGTGACAAAATAACGCAAACATTTTCCTATTTACATGTTGTGATTTGTATAGTCACAGAGTACAAAAAACAAAGTCACATGAGACACAGACATCTTTTAACCGTATAAATATTGGGAACTATATTCTCAGAAGGTGAAGCACTGCTACTTGGGCGGAGTGATAACCGCAGCACCTGAGACGCGCCGTGGTGAGGAGCAGAGAGTTCGTTCAGAGTTGGAGTAATAGAGTCAGCAATTACTAGATAGAAAAGCATAGTTCATCATGGGTGTTCGTTGTATTGTAAAGAGCTGCGACGATAAACAGTGGAGACCAGGTAATACCAAAAGATGGCTGTGTCTCATATGATCTTGTTATTTGTACACTCTGTGACTATACAAATCACAACATGTAAATAGGAAAATGTTTGCGTTATTTTGTCACTTATTGGGATTAGTATGCTAGCTGGAGCCATTTACATCCAGTCTTTGTGCTAAGCTAGGCTAGCGGTGGGTGCGTCAGATAGAGTTACAGCACGCACGGAGATGAAAAAGGTATGTGTGGACTTATCTAACTCTGGGGGATATGGTGAATAAGCTAAAGTCCCAAAAAGTCGGCGTGTTCCTTTAAACCAGATGCTAATTGGTAGATTGCGTTGGTCATTATGGAAATGATCCGGCTGGGTCTGTGTTCTTTAATTTGTGTGTCGTCAGTAGATCACAGACAGAACTTTCCACTCTCATCTGCGCTTTTTTGGGATTGCGCTCTCACACTAATTTGCCCTGTTTAGTAAATCTGGCCCTAACCGTGACTTAAGCTTCCATATACTTTATGGGATCCCATAAGTCATATTTATTCAAATTGCTGTGCTTGCTTTGTTTGTTCCTACAGATTTCCAGTGCTCAGGGTTCGATGGTTAGTGGGAGCTAATGTATGCGGGACAGCGATACCTTCGCAGGTAAACACAGTCACACACACTCAACACAGCTTTACCTTACATACATGCGTTCACTGCTGTAACCTGTACACTTTATACCACCGTAACGTGATCAACACGGAAGCTTTAGGTACACCATAACCTATATGTGCGCAAACACACTCCGTATTAGCAGGAGTCTCATATCTGTGGAGAGGAAGAGAGGTCAGAGGTCATGCTCGGGGGGCCCTGAGGTGGTTTTATGTTTCTGGTGAGTGTACAGACAACAGACAGACAACACTACACACATGATACTGCTCTGAATGCCAGTCTGTGGAGGGCAGATAAAGACGGTAGTGTGAACGGGAGAGAGAGGGTCGACTGTGGCGTGATATGAGATCTGCATCTCGTAGTCGGTGACACGGACGCTCTATATTTGGGAGCTGAAGCACGACTGATGACCCCTAGATCCACTCCACCACCTGCTCACACACACACCAGGGTTGTGTGTCATTGGGAACAGAGCCCAACTGTCAGGTTCTGGAAGTAAAATCTCATTCATTTCCTTCGTTGCGGAAGTGATTTGTAATGAAAATGCATTAATGGTTCAAGACAGATCTGTTGTGAGCATCTGAGACTGTAAAGGGATGAAAATACTTCTGTAGAAACCAAAAGTCAGTTTGATTTCAACTACACTACACTCAGTCCGTTTGAAGAACCACATAAAACGAACTCCAAAAGAACTCAGTAGCAGCCACCCACTCCCAAGAATCATTTCAAATAACATAATCAGGTTGGTCTCATTGCATATATATTTGGATATGTTTTAATACATATGCTGTATGCTGCTTTTTTATGGCTTTTAACAGAGAAAGATACTTTTTTTGTATCAGTATGGTAGGTAGGGCTGGGTGTTGATTCAGCTTTTTCGATTCGATTCGACAAGCTCTCGATTCGATTTCGATTCTCGATTCTCGATTTTCGGATTTCAATTCTCGATTTCGATTCGATTTTCGATTTTCGATTCTCGATTTCAAATCGATTTTCGATTTCAATTCTATATTTGATTTTCGATTCGACTCAATGAATATAGATTAGGTAGGTAGGGCTGGGTGCTGATTCAGCTGTTTCGATTCGATTTCGATTCACAAGCTTTCGATTTGATTTCGATTCTCGATTCGATTCGATTTTCGGTTTCTATTCTAAATTCGATTTTCGATTCGACTCAATGAATATAGATTAGGTAGGTAGGGCTGGGTATAAATCCGTGTATCATTCGTTCAGTCGTTTTTTAATTTAATATTGAAAGTAGAAAAATGAGAAAGCAGTTCCTTTTTCGTTTTTTCCATTTTTACCAAAAAACGAAAAACAAGATTTCCGCTTGATTTTTTTGTTTTTCGTTCTGGGGTAGAAAAATTAATTAACAGCTGGAATATTTGATTTCCACACGTGGGCGGGAATGAAACGCCCCTTTCCTCTGATTTGTCAGCCGAAGATCAAACTTTTCCGTCATCAGTTGTTCCTCAGTTCCGCACTGCAGAATAAGAGTCCTCCGCTGCTGCAGTTGATGTGCGGATTCTTAACGGGTTTATTGCAACTACATTTCATCTTTTTCTCATCAAACAACCAGACTAACGGCTTGACCCAACCCGTACTGGGGAATAGACTAGAAAGGGCTTTCTTCTGTGTAGATATAAATTCACCTACGCTTTGCATCAGCTGGGTATGCAGGGTAAATGACGTCTGCTAGCCATGCGGTCACCCTCGCCCAGTAATTTAATAATGATAATAAATTAAGATATAAATCAATATAATTAGTTGTAAATTAAATATTTTAACACTAATACAAAAAGAAAAGAATACATTGACTATGTAATAGGCCTACATTAACTGTCATTCAGACTAACTAACAACAACAAGTGTTATGGTGTAGGCCTTGTGTTTTATTAAAATGTATTATAATTTATATCTCAAGGATGCGCAGTGTGCGCGGCGCACCGGGTCATGTTGAGAGGGAAACACGCACGTCACATTGTAAAAAAAAACGCATTTTATTAGTAGCCTTTTCAGAAATAATGTAAAAGACCGGTAAATAAAATACAAAATTAACATTTAAGCACTATTAATAACATATAGGCTATGCGTATGTTACTTCCCCTTACTGTAGCCTATGTCAAATCCTTAAAATAATGGTATTCAGAAAACAACAATAATGAAAAATAAGTAGCCATGTATAATAAAAATTTAATAACATATAAAAATAGCCTATTGTACCCTTTATTATATACACTGTTTAGCCTATTTTAAACGCCAAGCCTAAACTAATTTATTTTTTTAATCGAAACTAAAAATGTACCGACGTTGGTTTTGTGCATCTCTCATTCGGTCCAAAGTTTCCATATTTGGAATGTAACATTTGGATGCTATTATTGTAAAGAAGGCTTCGTACTTCAGTCGAGTCCCAGACGTATGCTAAATCAGCATATTCACAGCAAGGGAAATGAGTTTGGAATAACAGCAAGTAAATTGTGTAAAACAGAGCAATTAAATTAAGCAGAATAACTTTGTATATGTTTGGTTGACTGTGTTTTATTTTAATAATGAACAGGCTGCAATGTCAAGTTATCAATGCTAGAAGTGAACTCATAATATCTTGTGTGAGCGAGCGATGCGCTGGCGCCATCACATGGATTTATTGCTCAGCAGGGGAAATAACTTAATGCTCTGTTGTTCGAAACAGTAAAATGTATATATTTTTTTGTGTGTAGGCTACATTCAAAATGACTAGTACAACTTGTCATGCCTTAAAAAAATAAAGAAAACAACATGATGCGCTGCTTTAGCACGTCTCTGTCTCCTTGAACATCTTTCTAGCGCACACCAAAAAATTAACCAAAATAGCCTACAGCGAATAGCCTTCTTGACACGCCTACTTTTGAAAGTTAATATTTAGATTATTTGAAGTAAAATGCATTATATAGACCAAAGTCACTTATGAATAAATCACATCGTGCTTCATGATAAATAAATACGTGACTGTCACTTAACAGACTTTACAGAAAATAGGAACAATCCTACAAATTATTTCACGGACCCCCTGGCACTTGAGAACTCCTGGTCTACACAGAGGAAAGCCCTTTCTAGTCTATTCCCCAGTAAGGGTTGTGTCAAGCCATTAGTCTGGTTGTTTGATGAGAAAAAGATGAAATGTAGTTGCAATAAACCCGTTAAGAATCCGCACATCAACTGCAGCAGCGGAGGACTCTTATTCTGCAGTGCGGAACTGAGGAACAACTGATGACGGAAAAGTTTGATCTTCGGCTGACAAATCAGAGGAAAGGGGCGTTTCATTCCCGCCCACGTGTGGAAATCGAATATTCCAGCTGTTTATTAATTTTTCTACCCCAGAACGAAAAACGAAAAATCAAGCGGAAATCTTGTTTTTCGTTTTTTTGGTAAAAACGAAAAAGGAACTTTTCTCATTTTTCTACTTTCAATATTAAATAAAAAACCGACTGAACGAATGATACACGGATTGGTATATATTCAGCTGTTCCAATTCGATTCGATTTCGATTCACTAGCTCTCAATTCGATTCGATTTTCGATTTCGATTCTAAATTCAATTTTCGATTCGACTCAATGAATATAGATTTAATACAAATCCTATATTTATAAAAAAGAACAGTGAACATAAGTTTACAAGTGGTTAATTAATAAAAAGAAATTAAGAGCCACAAACCTGTATATTAAACTCTTTTTATTTTAGGTACACTTGGGTACATTAAAACAGAACCCATCTCTATATTTCAAATGCATACAATGAATAGACAAGATTTTGATCCAAGATGAAAAATTGATGCTGAAAATTGAATAAGTCAGAACAGTCGTATGCCTTAATCAAACAGGATCAGGTTATCTTATGTTTAAGATAAAACAAACATAAAATCTCACAGCATTAGCTGTAACATGGAGGCTACAAGCCTATGAACAGTGCAGGAAAACTAATACTGGCTTTTGGGTTATAGATAAATAAATATGGAAAAAAATGATTCGTGGCCTTTGAGAATTGATTTTGAATCAAACACTTTAAAAAAAAAAAAATGATTAACCGAAAAATCTTTTTTTTTTGCCCAGCCCTATCGGTACAGTCGGTAGTGCATCTTAACCAGCAGGGGCTAACCAGACAAACCTCGATGCCCAGGTCTGATGTATATTGCTCTCGAATATGGCAAGAATTTATTTGGCTGGATTTGGGCCACAGATTCGAAAAGCGCACACAGTTTTATCAGTTCGCTGTGAAACAAACTTGCCACATTTACAAATTCCCAGGCTGCTACAGTGAACGTCTTTGAAGGATAATTACAATTTCATTTAAAGCATTTAGTATCAAGTCAATTTCTTTTTTTCCATACCTGTATATGGCATGATCTATTTTAAGATAAACCCCTCCTTTAAATGACATGCAAAGACAAAACAAAGCGGTTGGCGCATTTACATATCGCTCAAACAATCTCTTCCTGTCTAAGTGGGCGGTTCGTGGTCAGACTAAGCTGACTGATATAAAGACACATGCACGCTTCAATTCCTCATCCTTTCTCTTCTTGTTCTCTTTACTCCATTCATCCGTCTTTCTTTTCTTCCGGGTGGGATATTGTATGTTTTCACAGGCAGTCGACTTTTTCACAGTGCTCTGACTGACTGACTGATCCTAAGACAGAGGTCGAAGGTCATGTTCAGAGGTCCTGACCTCCAGGGGAATGTCTGCGTGGGAGTGGTTATCAGAGCTTTAAGTAGGATCCATTTGCGTACATTTTTTTTGTTGAGGCGTGCAGGTGTAAAAACAGTTGAGGTTTTATGTCCAGACTGAAACATGAGGGGATGTTTATGGCATTTACCTGATTGGGTTCCTAAATGACACTATTAGTGGCTGCAATTCATTCGTTGTGAATTTCCCATTTTTTAACGGCTATTTGAGATTTTGTTTATTTATCAGTAATTTCCTCTATTTTTTCATTTCATTAATATTTACTTAAAGCTGCAGTCCGTAGCTTTTTTGGGTTAAGAATGATCCAAAATAAATTGAGCAAGTACATAACCAGCCAGTGTTCAAAACTCTCTGCTTGCCGTAGCTCGATTCAAAACGGTAAGCTTGTAATAATGTTTTTAATTCCAGTGATACCGGTGGATTTCCGCGGGAGATTCGAGCATGTCTTTGCGTCATTACGTCACATCTGTACACACACATCTGTACACACACATCTGTACACATAAAGGTGTCCCGGCTAGTAGGCTATGTTGCGTGTGAGGATGTTGGAGGTGGAGATTTATAGCCTTTTCTCACAGCACTTGATAAAATTAAACTTATTAATTTGATGGCGGATCCAGAAAGGTTCAAAAGACAATCACCAGTGACAACTAGAGACTCACCCGCTGTAAAATGCAAAAGACTTTGGACTGAGAGTTTGGAAAAAGAGACTGCAAGTGCAACCGGACCCATGCGAAAACGAGGATAAATATCTGAAGGGCATTAAATCTAGTCACGCAATGCTGATGGTAAACATTAACAATTTGAGAACAAAGTATAATTTGCACGGTTTTACGTGATATGATAAGCGATCGTTAGATTTAATCAATGCTATTTACAATGATTTTTTTCCCTTAGTTGGTCAGAACAAAAGTGGATGTTACATACTTACATACACAGATGACATTTTCCGGTGAAAATTCTTATGTTGGTCATACTTCCAAAAATAATAATCTGTGATTCTGAATGCCAGTATCCACACCGGCGCGTGACTGACAGCTGCACACTCTCCTCAAACATTGGATTCATCCGCGCTGTGCCGTGTCGAGACACATATATTCGCGAATGACTGCAATTGCTAATTTAAAATGAACAACTTGTTATTTAATTATTGGCCATGTATCAGTGTATCATGTATTTATTTTTGGCTTTTTTTAAAGGTATACTTTGTAACTTTACAAAATGTAATGAGTGAATACATCATGAATCCATCTTCCAAACTGTTTTTTGTTCTATCCTGGACTAATAGGTGTTACATTTATACTTTTTTAGACCGGGCGGGACGACAACCACTGCGGAGTAGCCCAGTACCTGCGTGACTCGTCATAAACATAAACAGAGAGAAGTAGCTCCAGCTACAATGTTCATCTGCAAGACGCATTCACTTTTGTTTATTAACCGCTAGAGCACCTAAAGTTACATAGTGTACCTTTACATCACCCAGAATTGCAGCCCGACCATACATACATTTTTGTCATGAACAAAACTTTTCCAGAGTACTTCGAACCCACAACCTTGATCCTTAACTGCTTATGTTCCCATCCAGAACGATTTAATGTGAATAGGGGCTTCCTTTTAGCACTTTTACAAATGTTATACATTTGCCCTTCAAACTCCTGACAATAACGTGTAAAAATAGATCAAATAGAGAGTCTAAACAGACACATTTCTGTCTGCGTCCTGTCTTGTCATGTGTAATTGCTATTACTTCCTCTTGCCTTGTTTTCTGTCTCTTTCTCTCTCTGTTTAATGTTTTCTGCCCTCTGCGACCCTTTTGCTTTTGTATCATTCTTTCTTTTCCTCTAATTGGCACCTCGTTAGGGAATGCTTAATTGGAGGGATGAGCCAGGTGGCAGCGGAGCCGCTATGGCCCTCGTTAGTGTGTGAAAGTGTGTGCGTGTTTGTCTTTGTTTAAGCAGAATAAATGTGGAGTAGTCTGCATGTGCTGATTATGTTCCATTCACCCATGTTGAACTCTAACACATTCCCCTCACGGCCCGCTAACACACACACACACTCACTCTGCCTCGCTGTCTGTGTGCCGTTGACCATTTCCATTGATTCTAACTAGACAATAATAAAATGCAAAACAACAAGCATTTAGTGCATTGAAACGGTTATGATAAACTTTGATTTTTGTTTCATGCAAAAATGGGAAGTCATTATTTACTCACCCTCTTATTATTCAAACAATAGTATGTCACATTCAAGATGTGCATTTCCCAGTCATCATTTTGGAACTAAAACAGGTATTTTGTATTTTTAGTTAGTTTAGTATTTCAAAACGTTAAGCAAGAAGGTCAGGTGCATTGCATTGTGGGATACAATATTTCTAGTATTCCTGCATTGTAGTCTGGTTGTCTCCTGTATGTGTTGTAGTTGTGAGTATACAGTACCGTGCTCAGTATACTGGAGTCTGTAAAAATAGTTTAATAGTATGCCATTCCGAACATAGCTTAGATTAATTCAGACTGTCTTGTTTTGATCATTGAACCAGTTCAAATGAATGATTCGTTCACAAATTGGACGTTGCCTTGTGTGTCATTGCTTATTGATAGTGAGTTCAGTGGCTCACTGCTAAATATTGGTCCAGACAACACTGGTGTATATTGTGTGTGTGTGATGGTATGTGACCAAACGGATGATCTCAAACAGGTGTGAGGTCGCTGAAGCTCTTCAGGTCATTACACTGACCTCTGACCTTTCTCTCTGCAAACCCTGACCTTTGAGGTACTCTCTCGCACACACATACACACACACACAGAAGCTCTGCTCCAAAGCATAGTGAGCTGTGATGTTATAACCACATAAACATTGATATGATTGATGATCACATTGATTGATATTAAATTACATTTAAAGTTGAAACCTTTTATTTACACTTTTTGATAGAGAAGTACAGCCTTAAAATACGACCTACAAAGGCAGTCCACTAGGTTTAGGAACAGAGGCATTGTCTGAGCAGCTACAGGCTTAAACTGTTTATGCTTTTATTAGTTTCAGTGCTATTTAGGAGAGCACAGTATTAGAAAGCATGCGTGTGTTGTTCAGACAGCTGAAGGTCTATTTTTTGCTGCTTATTCTTACACCTCCACATTTGGACAATCAACACCTCGCTTTATGACACCCCACATAATGGCAGCGACAACACACTCACCTCTCCTAATGGCATCAAAACACACACTCACATGAACCAAAAGCTGACAAACGCTCCTATAACAGACTAACGCATCGGTTCTGTCAGCTGTGAAAACAGGAGCAAACATTTGGAAGATGAGTTTGTTGTGTGGGCCGGGTAACAGATGGAACGGATTGGCGGGTGTTAGTCAGGGAGCCGGTGCCATTATGGCTTTAGTGGGGAATGTGTGTTTGCTGATTTGATACATTGGATTTTTCGTTTGATCATCATAAACAGACAAAAAATAAATAAAAACACTGTAGTTCTGCTCTAATCCCTAAGCTACATCCTTACATTTTAAAGTAACATGAAATTAGTGATGGGGAACCTTCAGGAACCTTCCCTCATTGTTGACTTGTTCACTCGTTCTCCTGTGTAGAGCACGGCAATTTAGTTAACTATATATCAGCAAGGAGTGAACAAAATGAAGCGAGGAATTCATAAGGTTCATTAATACATTACTTTCCTTCTTGTTTATTTCATTCGGACATCATATTCTACCACAGCTGTTTCTCGCGACTTTTACCGTGTAAAATTAGGTATTGGCAACAATTAGGTAACAACGTTAAGGATACCCATCATTTCAAGGTAACGTCATCATCGCTAAATTTGACTCATTCTAACAGACATGGTAAAAGTGTGTGTTTTAATGTGGGTTATTTAAGGCTTTGTTTCGGGGAGGGGGGAAACATTTAGTGTGTAATAACGACTGCAATCTTGTATTATTCCTGACCCTGTTTTGAAGTAAATGGAGTTGTGGAGTCGATTTCGTCAACTCCTATGGTGGGAGTTGGAGTCGACTCCGAAAAAACTGGAATCAAACAGTTTTTCCTGGAATCAAACTATTTTTCCTCTGTTTTGTGATGCATTTACTAGTAAAATAGAATATTTAACAAAAAGATGTAGGGTGGGACTTGATTTAATCTGAAAAGAATGATTTCTGAAGGGAAATCATGTTTTTCATTTGAATAAAGTTTATTTTCTGACCCCATTGGCAGATATTTGTTTTTGTTTTAAGCATATAGTCACGTGACTTAATAGCTTAATTATTTTTGCTTTGAAGTCAATATACTTAGCCTGGGAAAACCCAGACAACTTCCGGCAAATTTAGATTTGCTCTGAAAGTTAGTCTGGCAAAGAGCTCATTCAAGCCCATTTCCAATCCGTCGAAATCGCAGCACCAATCAGAAACGTTGGGGCGGGCTTTACACGATGACGACAGCGCTGGGATTTTGAAGCAGATTTTGTAGCCTACATTACAAAGATGGATGCCGCCGTCAAACATCACTCGTTCGAATCAGCTATCGCGTCTGTTTTAAGCCATTTAAACATTTCCTCACATGTTTGTTAAAAACGGAGCAAAGAACAACACTCGGAGATGTTTCTCCGCCGCTCTGCATACGTCATCTCCGACATCGCTCTGATTGGGTTTAGGTCTATCCACGACGTCCGTTGGTGACGCCCCTCTGGAAATGATTTGTCTATGACGCTTTGCCAGACCATAACTCAGTTACAACTGACAATGGTCTGGTTTTAACCAGGCTACAATATACTGTATCTTGATATACGAATGTTTATATATTTATACTGGAAAAGAAGACAAGTAAGAAAATTCGAAGAAATTTGTTCTATTGCAGTGTTGTCACAATCGAGGGCTTTTCACACACTGCACTTAACCCCGGGATATCATTGTTCTAAACCCCTCTATTTACTAGGGATGTGAATAGTCACTGGTCTCACGATTCAATTCGATTACTATTATCATGTCAACGATTCGATTCGATTTGATATCACAATGCATCACGAGGCGTTGCATTCTCACTTTTCAATATTACTGCACATACATTTTCATCAATGAATACAAGCAGACAGATGTATGAACTCCCTTTTTATTTTATATGCTCCAAGAAAGTACACTTCCTGAATGTGCAAACAACAAACAAAACTTAAGTCTGAACACAACAGATGACAGTGTATGCTAAAAGCACATGAAACTGTTACAATATGTTACAATAACACTCACACACACTTGCACGCACACTCACTTGGACTCGAAAAATAGTGGGTGCATTTTTTATTACTCTCTTTTGTTTCTCTCCTCCTTCCGCCATTTTACGCTAGTGTGAGAAGCGCTTATGTGACGAAGGACGTCAGTAGGCTATAGTCGATTAGGGTCCATTACTGCATACATGGACGATTCTGCATTGATGCTAGCCTGGATGCCAGCCCGAACCCGGCCCACAACATTTTTTGGTCGGGAAGTTCGGTCTGGACTCGATCCATTGAGGAGTAATTATGATCGGTTCAGAAATCGTCGGGCCAATCAAATTGCCAGGGCGGGCTTTATACGATGATGGACAGATGATCTGCAGTTACGTAATCATCGCGTTATCAAAGAGCGCTTGGGTTGAACTGGTTTCCCTCAGAGATGACTGCAGCTGGAGAACTGAGATGTATAGATTCAGCCATCGCGTCTGTTATAAAAGAAATCGACAGCGCATTCATTTTAAAAGACGAACAGAGAACTGCAATCAAGGCATTTGTCGATCGGAAAGATGTGTTTGCCGTCCTTCCTACGGGATTCAGCAAAAGTTTATTTTATCAGCTGGCTCCGATGGTCGCTAAGAAGACGGGACGCAATGAAAACCCTGTGGTCGTTGTGGTTTCTCCTTTGGTCGCACTCATGGAGGACCAAGTAAAAGAAGCAACACTCATTATTTTACTACTTCTTCCAGCGTGCGTGCAGTTGACTTCTGTTGACAATTTGCGTAGCTCATTAAAAAAACACTTACTGCATTGCTCTGATTGGTTGTAGGTCTATCCAATTGAGTGCAGAGTTTTTTTTTTCCTGGTTCGGTTAAGACACGCCTCATAATCAAAGCCTTGTGGAGCAGTATCAGACTCACATTCTGACTAGAAGTTAGATCTTGGGTGTCTAAGATCGGTTGCACTCGAACTGTGGCTCGAAGTGAAAGCAACACGGACTTGGGTGCACACTTGTTCAGGAAGTAAAGTAATCTGCGCATGTGTTTTAGCCAATGAAAATGTATTCAGTTTAATAAAACACATGTAAGGGACAATAGTGTTGATGATTTACCTGAATGAAAACAAACATAACATTCCAAGTAAAATAGTTTTGAACTTTATTACAATAACAAAGAAAAAAAACGGAACCATGAAAATGTACTGTACTTTTTAAATGAAATATATAAATACAAGTTCTGTCATGAAACTCACCACCAGCTGCACACTGGTGGTGGATCGAGGAGAGATCCCCTGACATGATTGTAAAGCGCTTTGGGTGTACAGTTGTACGTATGAAAGCGCTATATAAATGCCTCATTCATTCAAACTCTAGATGGTTTAGGCTGATAGGACCTTAACTCAATCTGCTTGCTATCACATCATTCTCTATACGGCACCGCTGATTGGTTCCTGCTGTATCAGTAGCCAATGAGCTCATTGCTCAACCTTCAAATGCTTGGTAAGCATTTGCCGTAGCAGTTGCAGCGCTTTCAGAAACCCTCCACTTCCCCAGCTCCACCTGTATAGAACTGGTAATTCATGTATAGAACAGGTAATTGATGTATGCTATATTGTACAGCAGCAGCAGCAGCAGCATGTCTTACTTGCTCACAGCAGCGTGTCGTGTGTGATAGCATTAGCAAGTCCCGGAGCAGCAGCAGCAATAATCAAAAGCAGCGTATCAGATCTATTCCACCAAGACCAAAAATCAACATTGTCATATCCATTACCATGTCAAACACTCCTTGAGATGTCATGAAATAAATATTAATATATGAATTGTACCTTGATCATTCATGTTTAGTTCATAGTTCATTAGCTAAAGTTAACAGATACAACTTTAAAATTTAAAAGTGTATTAGTAAATGTTGAAATTAGGAAATTTCTAGCAAGGAACAATACTTTTTTTTTTAACATGTTAGAAATGGATTCTTATTGTGAAGTGTTACCATTTCATATAAATCCAAACAGTCATGCTTAAAGATGCCAGGCATTGACACCATGGCAATCTTTAAATATCTACACAAAGGCCATAGTATTGAAAATAGACACATATGTATACTGTATGTACTATACTCTCACATGTCTGAACAATGGTTTTCTAATCAAAATAACAACATATGTATTACATAGACGATAAAAAAGAACTGATTTTGAACGCGTTTCTGATTTGTTTATATGTTTTTGGACCATACAATATGCTTTCTCATGTCACTAGCATTAAAGGATTAGTTCACTTTTAAAAAAACTTTTGCTGATAATTTACTCACCCCCATGTCATCCAAGTTGTCCATGTCTTTCTTTCTTCAGTCGAAAAGAAATTAAGGTTTTTGATGAAAACATTCCAGGATTTTTCTCCATATAATGCACTTTGCTGGGCACCAAACGGTTCAAGGTCCAAAAGACAGTTTCAGTGCAAACTGCAAACTGTTCAAAGGGCTTTAAACGATTCCAGACGATGAATAAGGGTCTTATCAAGCGAAACGATCGATCATTTAAAAAAGAAATAACAAAGTTTAAGTTTTATAAGCTCAAATGCTCGCCAAACAATTGGTTATTGGTGTCGATTAATCCGCAAAACCGATCAATCAATCGACCTCTAATCAAGATAGCCCAGGTCTCCATTTACCCGGGGTTTAGAATGACCCAGGGTTAACTTTCTCAAGTGTGAATGTTTTAAGAGTGAGTTTGGTTGCCACTCCAGTTGATAACTGAACTCTAGAACAAGATAAAGTGTCTTGACAACCATATTTAACATGAATGAGTATGTGGCCTATGTAGGAACATAGACTGTTTTTCTCCAGCTTTATTTGGACTGGATTTGATATGTGTTAAAGGTCAACCTAGCACAAATTGGAAGAAGAGTCACAGGTCAAAGCTTAGAGATGACCTCCATCACAGCTCGTTATGTTTGGCAGAAGCGTGTGTGTGTGTGTGTGTGTGTGTGTTTCACAGATTTACTGGTTGATTGGTTATCCAGAAGCCTCAGTAAGAGGGAGCCGTGTTCATTTGTTTGACCTCTTTCTCATTGTTTTGCTTGTTTATTAGTTTTAGTGTGCTCTCTCTCTCTCTCTCCTTTCTTGAAGTGTTTGGATTGTTCCGATCTGCACAGCCAGTTCTGCATTTTTATTGTAGTACCATTAACTGCAGAAACAATGGTATTGTAGTGGTGTTTTTGTCGCTCTAGTTTAAATGTTAATCAACCATGCATTTTTATTTGAATTGAGCTGTCAATCAAATCACAAGTATGAAATAGTGTCTGTTTGAAATAGCATACAATCTCACTACTATGTATACTATTTTTGTAGAATGCACAGTATGCAGACTGTCTGTTTTTGTAGTATGCATAGTATGCAGACTGTCCTGGACTGGAATACTGTTTCCCACAATGCAATGTACTTAACCTGCGATCTTTAATAGGATTTTTAACATAATTTGATCAGGCTGCCAAAAGTTAAGACGTTTTACACACACACACACACACACACACACAAATAAGTTTTATACCGCACAGTGTGTAGGACACAGTATGCTAGTATTCCATGCAACTGGTGTGTTTGGTTAAAAAGGCAAAGGGAGGGGGATTTGAAAATACGGGTGCGTGGTCTTAAAGTGGGGGCGGGGTTTGGCCCAACTACACTGAGGCTACTGTGTGTAAGACTGTGAATAATCCCCTCCCTCCCTCTCTCTCCCTCTCTCTCCCTCCCTCTCTCCCTCCCTCTCTCCCTCCCTCTCTCTCTCCCTCTCTCTGGGCAGTCAGTGTGAAGCTGTGATTGAGACTGCTGTGGGGTGTGCAGTTTCTCACATTCTGTAGAGGAAACACACACACACACACTCAAGAGTGTGTTGAGCAGACAGCTGAGGGATTCACTCGCTCCCTGCCTGGAGTTGCAGACACGGAAGATGGATCTCTTGAGGACTTGCTTGCGTTGGGTCTGCGTGCTGGTCATTGGACTTCTGGGACTCGTGGAGGAGAGCTTGGGTGAGTGTCAACCTTCAAAAAATTTACGGACTGCGCGTTTCTAATGCAGGATTTGTAACGCAGCTGGTCTCTGCTCTACGGATCGCCACACACATTCACATTCACTCAGATGTTGCTCTGGATATTTTAATTGAGTTCTCAGTGGTTTCATCTAAGCATCAAGATGTTTCTCTTAAAATTCCTTGGGAGAAATACAAATAGATGAGTCAGTAGTCAACAGTACAGTAAGAGTATAGAGCTAAAAAATGAGTATGGATGGCAGATAATTTGTTCTTGAGAAATACTTGAGTTCATATTGAGATCTCTGATTGTTTATTGCAGACTTTGGTGTCTTGGCATGATTGAGCACATTATTAAGATCTCTTCTGGGACTTTATAGGAGAGTCTTTTTCTTTGGAGAAAGGTTACTTCAGTAAAAGTTTCCATTTAGTCTCATTGGTATCTCGGGGCAATCAAATATGCAATATTGGGGAGAGGAACGAACATAAAAGTTTAAGAATAGGTCATTGACATGTCCTCGGTAATGTTTATGATGGTTACAGCTCTGTCTAGGAGAAATGATTGAGATTAAAGAGATTTTCTTTCCTATGAAGCATGTTTTAATTCTTTGTTAGTGTGTATATGTGCTTTATGGTGTTCTGTATGTTGGCTTATTCAAACCTCATAGATGGTGTACCAAATGGTCAGCCAGGTGTTGCTGTGTGTGTTTCTCGTTTTGTAGTGCTGTACCAGCCTCTCAGCTGCCTAACACTTGTTTTACACACAGTTGGAGGTCCAGCTTTGAAATCACTCAGTGTTTAATTTATACAACAGACTCCCTTTCTCTCGAACACTTGTTTTGTGTGTGTGTGTGTGTTTTCTAGGCAGACCTTTTTTTGTTCTATTAATATTCAATAACTTTGCCTTCCAGCAATAGGTTTAATTGCGTATTGAAGGAATCTAATTTTTGTATTTGCTGTAATAAATGTTTTATTTTATTTAATGATATATTTTATTGATATTAATATAATATTTATTTATTTAATAAATTAAATAATGTAAATAATTAAATATTAATATTAATAATATAATCAATAATATAAACCTTTAATAAATATAATATTGGTGTTTAAATTATTATTTTTTTTAAATCTGAATTTATAATATAAATTAAATCATTAAATTAAACAGAATTTTATAACTTACATTTTATTAAATTATTTAGCATTTAATATTTTAATTTGATGATTAAATTATAAATATTATTTAAACAAAAATATATATAATTTAATTATGTTTATCTAATGTCTTTTAGCCATTTATAAGTGCGATGGAGCCACTGTGTTTTCCTTGGAGCCACTGTATTTTAGTAAAAATTTACCTTAGCTAAATTGTACTAACCTTAACTTAACTTTATCTAAGCTAGTGAAGGAAATTGACTTGACTGCTCGTATCCTCTTTGTGTTAGCCTGTGTGCACGCACTCTGTCTCTTTCTCCTCCTGAGCGGTTAAGTGAAAGTGAAGCCATTCCCATCATTTCCCATCCCATAATAACCCTAAGACACGGTCCAGACCTGTCTCCCAACACCCAGACGCACAATGAACTCATCTGCTGTCCACCGAGTGCAGAGGAGCCTGCGGTGTCTCTGTCAGACTTTATTTACAGCCCACAGCATCTCACCCTCTCCATCACTCCTGCACGTCACTCCCACTGCCGCCAAACAAACTCACGCATGTCCAACGGTGTGTGTGTCTATGATGAGTACGTCCTGTCTGCCCTTTTGACAAGGCCTTCGCATGTTTGTGTGTGTTTGGATGCAGGTCTACTGCTTGTGGAATATATAAACTACTAGGGGTGCACGATTCATTTCATGATATGGCTTAGTACGATTATCAAATCCATTTAATTAAATAAGTATATGTGCTGCTTGTTTCAGAGTAAAGCGCAGCACTGTGTTCTTTTACAGCTTGTGAGCCGGTGTTTTTGGTGTCTGCTCGGTTCACAGTAAATGCTGCTCCACACAAACTCAACTTTGCATGTGTTTTGTGTTTGGGTCGCGTGTAACGCGCATTTGGGATCATCCGCCAACCATCTTCCCAAACTTGTAATGAGAAGCACTTTTTATGTCAGCCACAAATATTAGTATTGTAATTTAACAGTTGTGCTGTTGTAAAATAGAAGTATTATAACAATTATTATTATTAAATACTTGATTTTCTGTTTTACAGTGAAATATTACAATAGTTTTCATATTTCATATAATAGTAACTTATTTAGTAGTAGTGAATTTATTATTATTATTATGTAGTCATATTGATAT
>JARWKJ010000232.1:0-28375 GCA_029959095.1 Rhinichthys osculus
CAAAAGTTATGAGCGATACAATTGTCTTTGTACTCATAGAGTTGCAGGTATCTTTTACTTCCCTCACACAAGCACTCATCAAAGGATGTCTATTGACCTATGGCTAAGCCACACCCCCAAACGCGATGAGCCAATCAGTGCGCATAGCTAACCCAATACACTCGGACATCCTCTGCTTCCACGTCCATTGAAATGCATTGCAGTTAGTCAGTTTCATCCGTTGTTATATGTTTTATCTTGTCATTTTAAGTTTAAAATGGTCAAACGAGAATTAAACAAGGATGGTCTACATCTGTTCTAAGTCAACAGCTTATTTTAATGCTATCTTTAACATCTCTAACGTAACGTTAGCTTAAAACGTTAACGTTAGCTTCTAGCTGCGTTGTACATCATGTCACTTAGCTTCATTAACGTATCTGTAAATAACCGAGATAACAAATGTTAGCAATGTTGTGCTGAATGATTCATGTAAATACTGCAGTGCATGAACAATGCTGATCCTCTATCTTGTTGTCTGAGATGGTGATGGCAACGAGATGCGGTTTATCACGTTTACACTGTGACCGGTAACGTACATTTTTGCCTGGAGCTGAAGCTTTTCATCGACCTTGTCAACAATAAAATTATTAATATAACCCTCCAATGCAGTTAATGCCCTTTTGGTGACTTCGAGATGATATATAATCTTTCTGTCTCCAAAAATCATCAATGCCCTCCTGTGAAATATCTCCTACTGTGACAGCTGCCATAGCGCCTGTCACCGAATGTTGACTGTTTGTCCGAGTGAGTGGAGGGGGCGTGGCTTAGCCATAGGTCAATTGTTTTTGCTGTCTCCATTAGTTTGTTGTTGTTCTTGTTCTGTCTCCCCCGTTTCTTTTTTGACTGTGAAACAACAGCCTAGGCCAATGATGCCAACTTGTTGATAAAATAATTAGGGTAAAACAATTCTAAACGCATGTGAGAGATGCATACAATTGTCCAGTATAGCGCTAGGGTCCGCATACAGTGCGCGTGACATTAACTTTGTCATTAGTACTGTAAGCATGCAGCACGATTTTTCTAACTATGCGTACACACACTCAAAACCAATGTTACTCACGTATGGAGCAGAAACAACGCAACCTCTGCATCTGATTTCAGGCCTTCCCTCTTAGGTGTCTCCAGCTTTTGAGTCATAAAGCTCTTGCCTGATCATAACCCTTCTTTTTCCAGTGATATTCCTCTGACCTTTTCTCTTTTGGAATGTCTCTCTTTCAAAAGTCTTTCTTCAAATCTCCCTTTTGTCTTGCTCACTCTTTCTCCTATCACATCATGAGTGTATTCGTCCCATACGGCTGATTGGCTACAAGTCTGTTGTGGTACTCGGTCCGATCCACTTTCAACAGCGTTTTTTTAGAAATTGCTTACTGCACTTTTAACAAGACAGAAATGCTTGCAAACTACAACAATGGATGGCTACCGGGAAAATATATTGTATGAGGAGGTTATTAAGTATCCACATTTGTACAACTAAAATATTATAAATATGTATGGATTACAACTAATAGTGAGAGAGAGATAAATACACTAAAATATATTTGAAATACATTTATGTTATGCTAAGTATACTACAAATACATTTACATTTATGTACTTAATATAAATACCATACATTGTGCTTTTGGTATACTAAATTGGTATACTTAAAGTCTGCTAAACTGGAACAAATAATTTTGTACTTAATGCACTAAAATAGTGCAGAGGTCCAACTAAAGATATACTTAAGTATATTTGATTGTGCTAAAGTGGAACTGTTGCAAGTATACTTTAGGTACACTTTAAATATCTTGCATTTAATGGACTGCATTTATATAGCGCTTTCACAGACCCAATGGCCACCAAAGCGCTTTACAATTTTGCCTCACATTCACCCATTCACTCACTCACTCATACACCGACGGGCGACGGCAGCCATGCAAGGCGCCATCCAGCTCGTCGGGAGCAGCCGGGGTTAGGTGTCTTGCTCATGGACACCTCGACACTTGGTCAGGTGGAACCGAGGATTGAACCACCAACCTTCCGGTTTGTAGACAACCCACATGAACCACTGAGCCACTGCCACCCCATATTAATTTAAATTATAGAGTGATCACACTATCATTACTAATAGTGATATTAAACACATAAAAAAAGCTTAAAAAAGACTTTTTGAAATCCCTATGGGAGGAATTAATATAAAAAATACTTCCGGAGCCAATGCTGCTGAAAAAGTGGGTGGGCACTGTTGCTCTCTATTGTGGCTGCTGTGTGTCACATGACAAGCTTGATGCGTTGCCATGGGGGGAAAAAATAAGGTGATCCATTCTAAAATAACGTTTGCCTTAAAAAAAACTCATGCTCTGGGGCTCAGCATATTTTAAACGTAGTTGTGATGTGTGAAAGGGTTAATTGACAATGAGATCAATTATCGGGTTAGACTTGGAATATGTCAGAGTTTCCAGGAGGAAGAAATCTATGGAGGTGGATGTCAGAGGATACACATAGAGAGAGAGAGAGAGAGAGAGAGAGAGAGAGAGAGAGAGAAAGAGAGAGAGAGAGAGAGAAAGAGAGAGAGAGAGAAAGAGAGAGAGAGAGAGAGAGAGAGAGAGAGAGAGAGAGAGAGAGAGAGAGAGAGAGAGAGAGAGAGAGAGAGAGAGAGAGAGAGAGAGAGAGAGAGACTTTGACTGTTGTACTTTCTGCTCTGGAATGCAAGCCACCAATATTTTGACTTCTCCTTTGGAAACAGCTGCGTTTCCTTTTTCAAAGATATTTTTTCCTTATTTATCAGATCCCTTAGGGGAGATCCATCTCTACTGTCTGACACAGACTTCCTCCTCTAAATCTGTGTCTCTGGCCAGCCCTGAGCTCACACACACCTGCTGCAGCACACACAGATGGCTCTAACAGGTCTCCCTGCTTGGCATGCTCACACAGACACAGACACACAGGTAGCCACAGTTGCAGGAGACACCGCACACAATACCTCAATACGCACCATATCTCAATCTGTACCAAATATGTACCAAATTAGGCATTCCGACCCCATAACTGACCCCCTAACTGAAAAGAAAATCGCCACCTATAGTGCCAAAATGACTAGAAATGGCCCTGTTGTTCTGGGGTTACCGTAAGTTGCCTAAACCTAACCTCTTGATTTAGGGTGGGTTGTATAATAATATTAAATTAAAAACCGGTACAAAATATTCAGTTGGTTGAATTTCTTTATATACCAATCTTTGTAAGTTAAATTGACTGTGATAAAATGCAGTCTAATCTTGCTAAACTGCAGGATGTGCTTTATATTCACTCTGTCCATGCCATTGATGGAATTTCCATCATTTGTGAGACACCACTTTCCGTGTTTTGACTGTTATATGGTAGGGGGCGCTATTCCACATCTTCTGAAAGAGTACCGAATCTCCTGATCAAAACACATGAAAAGAAGATGCAAAAACAAGTGATATAATGCAATCATATGCAAATGCAAAATATCACTATCACCAACATTAAACAGCATATAAATAAAAACTACCTAATGTTACTGAATGAAATGTCGACCCAGGACGAGGTATAGGACTGTGCAAGCATTAGGGGATGGGCTCGATCTACTCCATCTTTGTTTAGGTCATCAATTTGAATCCGATCTGGATGTAGGCTTTGACAAGAAAAGGGATTTTCTTTTTGCTCAAAATTTAGCTTTTTATGAAACTTACATTCAAGTGTTGATAAAAAAAAGAATGCATAAAGCTTGAATAAAATGTTTGTTTGTTTTTTTGGGTTTTTTTTAAAGCAGAGGGTCTGTTATTTCTTTTGATATATATTGCATACTCAGATATTCATACAAGAAAATATTCTGGGGGCCATGAAATATTTGTTTTTGAAAAAAACGCTGGCGGCAGCTGGCAAGTTTAAAAAAAAAAATGCTGGCGGGGAAAGAGTCAAACGGGCTATATGTAGAATTCAGAAACCCTTGTTATGAGTGACACCGATGGCAGTTAAATGAACTGCTTATTGCTCGTGCTCTGACTGAACGTGATTCAGTGCCCCAATATACTCTCTGCAAAGTTCTTTTTTATTCTTCACATAGAAGTTTAAAGAAGTTGGAAATACTTGAAATTGGTTTACAGAATTGTGAAATGTCACTGTTATCTAAAATGTTGGTATTGTAATAACCGTAATTTTATCAAAGAATAGTTATATTGTATTTTTTTATTATTATTACTCATATAAGATTTTGGTCATATTGACCTGATCTCAGTAAATAAATTAAATGTCAGATCATGTTGATTGTTAAGAAAAGGTGAGCTATTACTTTTACAACTAATTAGACTTAATTTTTTTTTACCTGCCAGTGCCAGATGATAAAACCAGTGCTGCAGTTAAAATATATTTTGATATTCAATAAATCCGTCAAATATTATAGTTACATCTTTAAAAAAAAAATATATGATTACTTGTATTGCATTTATTTCCCCAGCATTTTCTGCAACTGGATATCTAAAACTAAAATAAAATGGGCAGATTTTTGTTTATGTTTTGATAACATTATTTATCTCCAAGAAAATAAGTCCAAGCATCTTTGTTGTGTCATTCTAAGACTGTGAGAGTGTTGAGGCCTGCGCTCTAGTAACGCTATTCGGATATCTCCTTTTGTGAGGTTGTCAAAGCACAGAGTACCATTAGTCTATCCAAAATGTTTTGTCAGCTGTTCTCATGGATTATGCCTTTATTAATGTTACTATATGCCGAAAAGAAGTAAAGAATGGGACTGTTTATTTTCCAGACCATTTCCTCCATTTTATGGAATTTCCTCCTTATACAAAAAAGACATTATAATATTTGTTGACAGGTCGTTGGCTTGTGCCGGCACTCAAGTGAAAATGGATTTGTTTTTCGCCTGTTAAAGACAGAACAGCTGACTCTTGTAATGTCTGTTAGCCTGTTGCCCTACACATATGCATATTGCAGAACATTAAGTAAACAATTGTCCTCAAAGCAAGTTAACCTGACTGTGCCTGAACTATTGAACGAACACACACACACACACACACACACACACAATTCCTCTCTATTCTGTATAATTCTCCTACTGACACGCAGGTATGGCCATCTGACTGTTGCCATTCACTGTGGAGACGATCCGCTTGTCTGATGTCCTACAGTGTCTTCAGACATCTTTTAACAGTCATAATTATCACAAATTACTGCAGTTCTCTAAATACCCTGCAACTACAGAGCAATGCTGACAGATTTCATTTCTTCCTGCATGAACTTCAGAGCAGTCAGATGAAGATTTGGTCCAGCACGCTATAAAAATATATTTTCCTAAAGGTCGCTACCACAAAATAAAACTGACAGGTTGATTTAATGCAAAATAAGCCTGACAGTCCCTGACGTGAAGCAAAGAAAATATTATAAGGCAACTTGCCAAGTAAATGAAATGAAACATTGATTTGAGTGTAAATTATTTTATTATGTGAGAATAAAGAGAGTGTGAAGTGATTCGAGAGACATGAAACTAGTGCAGTTATACAGGAAATTACTTGCTTGGGACAGAAGTCATTGACCAACCAAGTATTCCTGAGAGACGTTTTATGACCTTAATTAACTATGATCAGTTAGTGGAGGCCAATTTGCAATACATGCAATATCATTTTACATTCCTTTATGATGAAATACACGTTGCTGTAATTCATCATGAGGTTTTTCGGTCTTACTTTAGATTAGGGTCCAATTCTAACTTTGAACTAACTATTAACTATGACTTTTGCCTCAATAAACTCCTAATTACTGGTTATTAATAGTTAGTAAGGTAGTTGTTAAATTTATGTATTGGGTAAGATTAAGGGATGTAGAATATGGTCATGCAGAATAAGGCATTAAATGTGCTTTATAAGTACTAATAAAAGTTAATCGTGAGAATTGGACCCTAAACTAAAGTGTTTTTAACAAAAAATATTGTAAGTTTTCAACATTGTACTGTATCCAATGTAATACAATACAAACTACAATGTGTGAGTGAGTGTGATAATTTTCCTAAAGATCTTTATGACCTTCTCATCAGTGGTTTGCCATAAACTACTGCACCTCTTGCTGACCTTTGCTCAGAGCTCTGACTCCTGTAGTGGCGCCTTTGATGCTTTGTGTGGGTCAGAGACCTAGATCAGAGTTGTAGTAAATGCCCAGGGAATGCTGTGTCAAACCCCTGCCATCTCCCAGCTGCCCGAATAAAACCCCATGACCAGCAAGGCTATTGGGAGGCCGTAATTTACCTATGCAGTTACTATATTTCAAAACTACACACTATTGGAATTTTATTAACCAAGCATTAGTCCGTGGGTTAAATAATCTCGGGGTACGTTTCTCTAAAGCACAAACTATGGTTGCAAATGCCGTCATTAGCATAGTAGTTCTACACTTTGTGACTAGCTAGTCAATTTTTCCAACAATGCATTTTACTATGGGGAGAAATTTAACATTTGAGATTTAACACTGTAAACCCAGGGTTAACATTTGGACAAGACGTTGAACAAGTAGTTTTAGTTGTTTAATAAGCCATTTTCACACATTAAACCCAGTAAATTGCTGTAAAATTGCTGGATTGCCTTTTCTGGTAAATGTGCACCTCTGCTGTTCACACAAGCAGGGACTTTCAATCTTTTATCGTTAAGATACCACTCACACATTCGTGCCAAAATCCTGGGAAACTGTCAATCATGGGAAATTTATCTTTAAGCATTTTGCTGTTTTCGTCATCCACTCAAATGAGGAGAAAACTTTAGTTGCATCTAAATTATTAACTAAATTTCACAATTTTTTTGGCTTTCTGAGTGACTGATGTATCTGTAAGTAGTGCAGAGTAACAACAAGGTTACTAATGTATCCCCCATTCCTTGAAGGAGGGAACTGAGACGTTATGTCAGAATGACTGACAAATTGGGATCTCGCCTAATCCCTGAAGGGGCTGGTGGGAACCTTGGCCACATATCCAGGCTGGGGTCTCAGGATTAAGGTGAGAGTTGGCCGGCCCAAATTCCAGGTACACTTTGTTGACCAAAAATATGCGTCAGTAAAGTCAGATCAATAATATTGTTAAAATTTAAGTGTCCCCAACTAAGCAAGCCAGAGGTGACAGTGGCAAGGAACCAAAACTCCACCAGTACAAAAAAAACCTTTGGAGAACCCAGGCTCAGTCGGGGGGCCAGTTCTCGTCTGGCCAATGAAAGATAAATTGTTCATTAAGATTCAGCGCTGAAAGGAAACACGACTCTGATCGGGCATTTACGGAGGTGGGTTCAGGATGGTTCCATCAAAGACCACATGTGGAGGTTACAGAGGTCTGAACATGGGTGCCATATGGTGCCCCGTCCCAGACAAAGCGGGTACTTCTCCGTCGTGAGGTCGCTTAAGATCGTGAGCGTTAAACGACCTTAGATGCTTCTGACTCCAGAGGAGGAGATGGCGGGCGAGTTGCAACATGCAACGGGAGCGTAGACCACCCTAACGGTTGATGTACGCAATGGTCGATGTGTTGTCCGTCCGGACCAGTACATCTTTGTCCTGTAGCAATGGTCGAAATCGGCGCAGGGCAAGGAATATTGCTAGCAATTTGAGGCGATTGATATGCCACTGCAGTTGAGGTCCTTTCCAGGAACCCAATGCTACATGCCAGTTGCACACAAGCACCCCAGCCGGTGGTGGAGGTATCTGTTGAGACAACAACATGCCTTGACACTTGTTCTAGGGGAACTCTTGCCCGTAGAAAAGCAACGTCTGACCACGACTGAAAGTTTGGCAACAGGCCAGTGTGATTACCTAGAGACCTAGAGATTAAGGAAACTGCTCTTTGGTTGAAATTTTGGGTACCACTGACTGTGAGGCCAGTGGCAGAACAGAAATTTGACAAATGATAGAATGACAAAATTCTCAGTGAAAACTGCAGTGAAACGTATGCATATGTACATTTTTGGAGATTTTCAAAAATGTAGGTGGAGGCACGGTTTTCCAATGATCTTATGTTGGAAATGTTACAACTTCCCATCCCAAAAGTTGCCTTGCAGAACTAATTTACTGATAGTTCTCAACAGCTTCTGTTCACACATGATCTCTAAACGGTAAAAAAAGCCGTACAAAAGGCTGTATGTTTAAAAGTCTGTCTGTCTGTCTATGAAAATGACACCGCATAAATTCCCTTTGGTGAGCTTCCCAAAACAAAAGACAAACCCAGAAAAATGAAAGAAAAACAAAAAAGAACATTTAACATCACTGAGATTTTTACCTTAATTTCAATTCCCTTCAGAAGATCTTTTGAATATTTAATTCATGAGACAAGCAATGAGAATTTGTGATTGGTTTTATGTTGCTAAACAACTCAAATTGCAGCACAGCATTTCATACTGTATTCCTGTGACACCACAATGCAGTGTTAACTCTGTTTTGGAGTAGGCTTTACAGGGTTATATGCAGTTTAGTTAAAAGACTTTTGGTTGGTTTGGTTGAGTGTTATAAAGTGTCATTCCCATTTTTTTAAGAGTGTCAAAAACAAGTGCAGTCGTACAGATGACAAGCGAGCCACGGTAGCTTTTCATTACAGAAGTTGAAACAATTAGATTGTGGGGGAAGAGAATGTGAACGGAGATTCTGAAGATAATTACATAAACACAGATGGATTCTTCACATGCCTGGCTTCACAGCATATTTCATTGGTTAAACTGAGGGAGACAGCTTTCAAATCATATGCATCTGAATGTTTCATGTGCTGCAAAGACGCAGGAAATAATTGCAGGCTTTGTGTACACTCAAAAAAAAAATTCTCACAAATTTGTGGTGACTGATTTTGGATTGGATAGAATAATTAAAAAGCTTTAGATATAAATTATCCCTTAATCCTTAACAGAAACGTGTTGGTAGTGACTTGTTTTGCACCAAAGTACTGCATGTATGACGTGGATGTTGTTTATACACATTGAAAGTGTACATTATACAGTTTATTGTATACATTGAAAACCATCACATTTGTTAAGATCAGCATGATTAGTTTAAGCGATCATGTGACTTTACAGCTGTATTATTATCAGTTTACAGTTTATAGTCATAAACAGACTCTAATGGGTCATTTACAACGATAACAACTCATTTCCATTTTCCCTCTCCACATTCACTTAAGTTGTATAGACTATTAACTTTATTTAATTTAAAAACATGGAATTGTCAAATATACCGTCTTTGTCCTGTAATGCTTGTTACATTGTTATTGTATTTTATGTAAAATTCTGGCCATCTGAGATACCGGTTTGAGAAATCTATCCAAATCGTTCAACCAGCTTTAAACTTACACCGTTAAACTTACAGAGTTTCTATAGCATCTCCTGGATACTTCATAGAGCAAAGATTCTGGAATATAGGTCATTATGATGTGTAGGATTGACATTAGTAGTGCCCCCTTTGGTCTTGGAGGAAGTGATTTTTTGTTGTTTATCTTAGTGGTTGTGGGCAGGGAGGAAAAAGTCAAGATGTGGTGACTGAATCAAATGCAAATGACCACCGGACTACTTCAGAGGATGAGATGGAAAACATTTAAAGTGTGACTCGCATGTGACCACGGACCACACTGAAGCCTCATTGCGCAGTCCATATAGCCGTATACCATATGCCACTGTGATTGGCAAAAAAATCATAATTTATGTCTCTAATGTCTGTCTCTCTCTCTCCTCAGGTGTCTCTGTCTCACTTCTGCATGTTTTGAAGTTTTTCCATATCTTCTCTGTAGGTCACAGCCCACTCCTTTTTGTCCTGTGTAGGCTAATGACAATAGCACAGAAGGAAAGAAACAGATGTTGTACAGGTGGAAATGGAGAATCAGCCCTAATTAAAATGACACAGAGCTTTATCCCAGACCCCTTTACCAACTTAACCATTTTACACTGTAACAAATGTCAGTACTTTTAACAAAAGACAGTATATAAATACATTTTTAACGATAAAAATTTTGAATGAAATGTTTTAAACTTTAAATCATGTATATTGGCATGTTTTATGTTACGTTTGTTTCATTCAGAGGAGTGTTTCCCATAAAACAACCGAACCGGACTGTTTCAGGTTGGTTCAACAATACATAAGACTGTTGTTAATGACTCCATGCGCAAGCGGTGGAGTAATAACTTTTGCTTATTATTCATTTTGAGACGCACGCATAATGTTTATAGTGCAATTTATATGCGAAAATTTGTTTTTACGTGCATATGATACGCACTGTAAACCCCTTTGGTAGGATTAGTGGTGTGGGGTACGTGCGTATTGTACGTTTGGGTAGGATTAGTGGTGTGGGGTATGTTCGTATTACACGGCATAAAGTGCGTATCATATGCATGCGAAAACTGTGTATCATATGCACATTATTTTTTGCGTATAAATTGCACAATAAATACAATGTGGGCTATAGAGACATACATTTCATGAGATCAGGCTGAATTATTATAGGTAATTTACTCAAACAACAGAAAGCCGTTCATTTTTTTAAAATCAGGTTAACATTATGTAATTGGAGTAACTTTACTCCCTTATATGTGGTTCATTCAGTCAGCAGCTTTGAGATGTCTAAAGACCTTTCGCAAAAAAAGCTGTTGAAGCTTATCAGGGTGGACAAGGTTACAAAGCAATTCCTAAGCCTTTATGGCTCCAATGAACTGGCCATCCTACCAGAATTACTCCAAGATTAAGGTATATTATCCAGAAGATGACAAAGAACTGCAGAGCAACATTCAGAGATTTTTGGGCCTCTCTCACCATAATGTCAAAATAGGATCAATGGCAGAGTAGCAAGGCAGAAACCAATGTTGACCAAGAAAACATAAGCCTGCCTCACATTTACTAAGAAGCACCTCAATGATTCTCAAGAACTCTGGCACAATGCCCTACGGATGAATTAATCAAAAGTAAAACTTCTTCTATGTTCCACTATTATGTTTGGTGGAAATCAGACATTCCATTTCATGAGAAAAACCTTGTAGCAATAGTCAGTCATGGTGGTGTGGTGGTATTGTGATGGTTTGTGGAAGTTTTGCTGCATCAGGACCTGGATATTTTAGCATCATCAAAGCAAGTCTTCCTCATTGTTGACAAGTTTTGGAATGGCCTTGGCAAATTTAAGATATTTAGCTTCCGCATTAATGTCTGGAATTTGACAATAATGCGGAAGCTAAATATCTGAAATCGCGTGGAGCACCATAAGTAGTACTAGTACTTTACATTTCAACATTATAAGATATTGAAATATTACAGTTATGAACTATAAAATATTTCAGGCATTATGGGGTGGCAATGCATGTAAACTGCATGCCTATATATTTTTAGTGAGATTCTATTTCCTTTTTTTTCACATAAACTTAACAGAATTCACACAGCATTCATATAATTTTGCTTTGCATTTTGTATAAACCATTTCTCAGTGTATGTCCCTCTCCCTGTATCTTTCATCACATCCCTGTCCTCTTTTCCTGTTAATGTGTGGGAGAAGAGTATCTGTGAAGATGATGAAAAACGCCAACACAATGATAGTCACACAAGACTTTCCACTTTGTTGCTCTTAAATGTCTTTTGCTCAAACAACCTTTTGCACTTTCACATTTTTGTTTAGTATGTGGCCACACAGTTATTGTTGTGGGTCCTTACTGGGTCTGTCCTCTGAAAAACCACATCAGTTATATCAAACCATATGGGCTGTGGTTTTGGTTGTGTTTCTTACTGTCAATGCCAAGTCCTTGATATAAGTATAATCTATCATTTTGTGAGCCTCATTTTTTCCATTATCCTTTTAAAAAGGCAACAGCATTTGCAGAGGACACATTTAGAACTCCTGAACAGTTGGGACCTTTGCAAATTTCCGCTTTCATAATTGTATTACAGGCAATGAAAACTTATAAAAAGAATGCCATTGACAGAATATATATTCTGCCAAATCTCATGGGTAGTCTTCAGCCACCCTATCGTTTTTAGGCAAAAGTAACATGGTAATTTCCAGATCAGTGGCCCTTGATACTGCTTGTGCGGTTGACCTTTAATATATCTGTCATCTCGGATGTTTTTGCTGTGGAGAGACTGGCTTCTGTTGTTGGATCCACCTGTGAAAGTTGTTAATGAAGAAGTCTCAGCAGCATGTGAAATGGCCAGATTCAAACCTTGATGTGCTGATGTTAAAAACATCACAAATGGGACCTCTGGAAATTGCTTTCAGTATGAATTACTCAGTCATATTGTGATTGAGAAAACGCCTGATGTTAAGCAATCACCATGTGAACCTGAAGCTGTAACTGCAATAAAGAAAATTATCTCTCTACTCTGCTCTCTCTCTCTCTCTCTCTCTCTCTCTCTCTCTCTCTCTCTCTCTCTCTCTCTCTCTCTCTCTCTCTCTCTCTCTCTCTCTCTCTTCCTCTTCCTTTTTTTTTTTTAGGTAGGAGACCCTCACTAGAGGTCAAAAGATTCTACCAGTACTCTATTTCATACTTTGCAGGTGGGTTTTCCAAGGTTAGTCAGTCAATTAGAGCAGAGTATGTAGCACAAGGACAGGGTGTCCCTCAGGGATCTGTCTTAAGCCCTTTGAGGTTTTCTCAAGAGGTTCAGTTTTAATTTGTAACACATGTGTAAGGACAGCACAAGAGTATAACTCCCTGTTGGAGGACGACAGATCAGAGAAGTTGCTCCCATGTGATGTTGGAGAACTTTAAACAGCTTCTGTAATTCACCAAACAGAGAAAAAGGAGTAGTCTTCACATTACCCCAAAACCCTTGGTGCTCTCTAATTCATTCCTCTTCTCCACGATTTAGTCAACTCCATGACTTTCTCTTCCTCTTCACAAGGAGGGAGGGATTAGATGGAAGTGCGTGTTCCTCACCTAGGGAAGCATGGAAATACAATCAGAGCAGGACACCTCACCCTGGGCCCACAAGCGGGGCATCCGGCTGGACTTGTACTTATGGCAAGAAATACTGCCCATGGGTCGTCCATAGGAACAAGAGGAAGGGTTGTCTGTGACGTGAGGGGAAGAATAGCACGGCAGAATGACAAAGCTGTCATCTGATGAGAAAACACACTCTGGTCGCAATTTCCCCTTTTTCCTTTTTCTGCATGAGTGGCTGAACTCATGCAGAAAATCTTAAAACTGCGGATAAATGAATTTCTGCGATTTCCTTTGCTGTGGGAACAGCTTGAATAAATAAAGAATTAGTATTCTACCAGAAATAGTGAATCATTATTACAGCACATGCCCTGCACATCTGGACGCTCTGTGAAGTGGTGCTGTAATATAAATGCGTATGTATAAGACCATATGGGTGAATTAGGTCAGTCAATTATAGGCTATTATTGAGCATACATAGTTTACCACATCTTTATAATGTTTAGGTATGTGAAAAGAAAAACCCTGGTGAAAAAGTTAATGTTAAGGGTTACATGTTGGTCTTTCACTGATATTGTGCATGAATATTATACCGAATAGTATATTATTATATCATGTCATTGTATTGTAAAGAAACAATGTCTTTTTTGCTGTCTCTGAAACAGTGAATCTTGCCTTGATTGTTTGTTCCAAATCCAAGTTTGTTTACACACTCATGCCCCTGGAGGTCTCTTTTCACATTGTACATTTGCAGGGCCGGCTCTAACCCTTTGGTTGCCCTAGGCGATATTGAGTTTTGCCCCTTAAAAAAAAAATATAAGTATTTATTAAACTAAGCTCTTATAGTTACTCAAAAACTTAAACAATAAATTGTTCATACAAATGCTACAAAGAACGTTCAGGGATATTTATATTATAGTTGCATTGTACATTTTATCTGACCATAAATAACTTTTAGTAGATAAATTACAACTACTACCACCACTAGACCTACTATTATTACAATCTATTGGGCTGCTACAAGGTTAAGGGGGTTTCGGGGGTATTTCCCCATAAGAAAATTTTGTGCATTTTAATGTTAAATTCATCAATCTGGTGCACTTTGAGAGTTCAAAACTAAAAGCTCCAACCCATATTCAGTGTGCAAATTGAACAAAGAAAAATTCAAACCTCTTTTAATTACAGTGTCTGTCTACATTACACTACTACATAATAATAGATATAATATTAATCCCATGACAGTAATTGCCATAGGCTATATTGTAAAACAAATGCACTGAAAAATAAAGGAAACTTTCATGAGTATTGTACAAATTTCTATACTTGAAAGTAAGTTATATATTTGGAAGTAACCCAGCGCCGCCAATTAAGCAAAACAAAACAAAACGAATGGGCCACCGATGTACGAGTTTTATGGGCCGTTAAGACAAAAATAGAAAAATAAAAGTATGAGATGTATGCACTGATCTATATAGAATGACATTATATAGATCAGTGGATGTATGTATCGGCCCAAAAAGCACGTCGGGCCCGGGGGAATCCCCCGGTTGTCCCGATGGCCAGAACATTTGACACCTTAATGGATGAGATGAGAAGACTTACCTCTATACTGGGCTTTCTTTTTATCTTGTTGCTTTCTCCGTTTTCATCCCTGTGCACCAGAGGGTTTAGACCGCTTCATTTTCGATCAGCGCGCGCAGCAGCCGAGCACTTGCCTAACGTAACCATAGAACGTTACGTTAGGCAAGTGCCCCCCCCCCCCCCCCCCCCCTTTAGGAATTGATCGACAATAATCATCCATTCAATCTAATAATCAGGTTGACAAGTAATTAGACGTATGGCTGAGGGGCGCCTTAGGATGATCATGTTTAGTAAACATGTTTTTGTTTCGCTTGTCATTCTAATTCTATGATTAATGGGAAGTAGCCCAGGGGCGACACTAGAGGGCGCCCGCGCCCCCAACACATTTGTCGCCCTAGGCAACCGCCTAGTTCGGCGATAGCAATCGGCGGCCCTGTACATTTGCATCAACATGAGTACAAGCTTAGCGGTAGCTGTTTTTCATTGTAGCTAGGCATCGACTCAAGAGGTGAAGACAGTTTTATTGAAATATTTGTCCTTCTAGATTTACCACCAAATCTTTACACACAGAGAACAAGACTTGAGTTTGTCTGTGTTATACCCTGCGGCCTGCTGTACATATGACCATTACAGTGGTGCCTCAGGACCAAGGGGTTCTCCCCGAGGGGAAACCCCCTCCACGTGATCAAAGTGTCACGGCGTTGTCTCCGTGCTCTGGTCAGGTGGAGGGATCCTTGGTTTCTATCCCAGGGACCTGTGTTGGGAGCTCTTTGTCGTCGTGTAACGCTAACGATAGATGCTTCCCTCACAGGCTGGGGGGCGATCATGAGTGGTCGCCCAGCCCAGGGTCTGTGGCAGGACCATCATCGGTTTTGGCATATAAATTGTCTAGAGATGTTGGCAGTGTTTCAGGCTCTGAAACACTTCCTGCCAGACCTGAGAGGTCATCATGTTCTTGTCCGGTCCGACAACACATCGGTGGTCTCTTACATAAACCATCAGGGGGGTCTGCGCTCTCGCCCGTTATACAATCTGGCTCGCCAGATCCTTCTATGGTCCCAGGGGAAGCTTCTCTCATTGAGGGCGATTTATCTCCCGGGGTATTTAAATCAGGGAGCGGACATCCTTTCGAGGCAGGGGCCGAGGCCCGGGGAATGGAGACTCCACCCCGAGGTGGTGGAGCTCTTTTGGATGCAGTATGGTCGTGCCGAGGTAGACCTATTTGCGTCCAGGGAGACATCACACTGTCCACTGTGGTTTTCTCTCAGTCATCCAGCCCCGCTGGGGTTGGACGCTATGGTGCAGGCGTGGCCGAGGTCACGCCTGTACGCCTTTCCCTCGATTGCTCTGCTCCCAGGAGTTCTGGAGAGGGTTCGCCGAGACGGGGTCAGTCTATTATTGCTAGCCCCGTTTTGGCCGGCCCGAGTATGGTTTGCGGACCTAGTGTCTCTTCTAGACGGCTCTCCTCTGGAGATTCCGATCAGTAGGGACCTTCTCTCTCAGGCGAGCGGGTTGATACTTCACCCCCGCCCAGAGTTGTGGAAGCTATGGGCTTGGCCTCTGAGGGGGCCCAGCTCGTAGGGGCCGGTCTCTCAACCGAGGTTGTTGAGACCATCCTTCACTCCAGAGCTCCTTCCATGAGGAGGTTATACGCCTTGAAGTGGAGGCTCTTCACTTCTTGGTGTGGAGAACACCTGTTGGACCCAGTTAACTGCCCAGTGGGTGCAGTGCTGGAGTTCCTGCAGGAGCGTTTCTCCTCAGGGCTATCCCCCTCCACACTAAAGGTGTATGTAGCGGCACTTGCTGCTTACCATGTCCCTTTCAGTGGAGTCTCTTTGGGGAGACACCCATTTATAACTCGCTTTCTTCGTGGTACTTTGAGGCTGAGGCCTGTAGTCCGCACGAGGGTGCCAGCATGGGACTTAGCTATCGTCCTAGAAGGTCTTTCCCTAGCTCCCTTTGAGCCTATTGAAGAAGTTGCTGGTAAGTTTGTTACTTTATAGACTATTTTTCTCCTTGCCATTTCCTCTCTTAAGAGAATCGGAGATATTCAGGCTCTCTCGGTTGCTCCCTCGTGCTTGGAGTTTTCACCTGGGATGGTGAAGGCTTTTCTCCACCCCAGGCCAGGTTATGTCCCTAAGGTTCCTACCAATGTGGCCAGACCTATAGTTCTGCAGGCCTTCTGTCCTCCTCCTTTTACATCGTCTGATCAGGAAAAACTTAATCTGCTCTGCCCTGTTCGGGCTCTAGACGCTTACGTCCACAGAGCTGCCCTGTGGAGGAAATCAGAACAGCTGTTCATTTGTTTTGGACCCCCTAAGAAGGGGTCCCCAGTGTCTAAGCAGAAGATGAGCAAGTGGGTGGTTGAGGCCATCTCACTTGCCTATGAGTCGGTTGGTCAGCCTTCACCTTTGGCTGTCCGTGCTCACTCTACCAGGAGTATGGCGGCTTCCAAAGCCTTATTGTCAGGAGTTTCCCTCCAGGACGTTTGTGATGCGGCAGGCTGGTCCTCACCGCATACTTTCGTCAGGTTTTATGACCTAGACCTTAGCTCCACCCCTGGGGCGGAGGTGCTTTCGGCTGAATTTAATCCTCGATTCACACAGTCGGTCACTTGCTCTTATGGCGACGTGGGTATTAGCGTTCCCGCAGCGTTTCACGCAGCTCGACGTTCCTGTGTGGGAACGTCCCGGGTTACGTATGTAACCCTAGTTCCCTGAAGGAACAAGACGTTGCCATACTCCCGGCATTTCCTTGATCGACTTGCTTCAGACTTTTTCCAGAAGCTGTCGCCATTGTGTTCATGGGTGTGCTTTATAGTTTCCTGGTCGATGACGTCACTCGTGATGTTCCATCTCGCCGTTGGGCTGATTCCATACTTGCTTCACGACGCACAACGCAGGAGGCGTTTCCGCAGCGTCTCGTTCCTTCAGGGAACTAGGGTTACATACGTAACCCGGGACGTTTTTGTCCAACTCCATTTACTTAATTTGGACAAAAACTGTCTCAAAGTTTTGTGCAACTTTTGTCTCAACTGTCCAAATAACATTTTCCCAGAACCATTGTAGAACATCCAGGTGATTTGGGGAAAACATGTCTCAATGGCATAAATATCATGTTGTTCAGTTTATTTCTGATTTCTATAGTGAACACATGAATAGACTTCTGCAGAGGTTAAATCATTTTCTGGAGGTTTTTGCTGTTATCTTTGGGTTCTTTCTGACCTCTTTCAGGATTGCCTGTTGTGTTATTAAAGTGATCTTGACAGGATGTCCGCCCTGAGTAGAAACAATCCAGAATTTTCTACATTTGTAGAAAAGGTATCTTACCAGGTCAAGTTAAGTAAATTCAAGTCACCTTTATTTATATGGCGCTTTTTACAATACAGATTGTTTCAAAGCAGCTTTACAGTGATAACAGGAAAATAATGCAACTAAGTTGTTTCGGCTGTACAGCAGACCTAGAAGAAAATAGTGTCATTGTACAGCTATGAATTTTCCATTTCCCATGAAGTAAGTTAAGTGATGGTTCATTTCTGTTGTAAAAAGGTTATTATGGACTGACGAATATCTTTATGTCTTTAGCGATGCTTTTGTAGCCTTTTCCAGCTTTTTGCATCTCTGTAGGCCTAATGTGTTTTTAAAGTCATTTGAAAGCTTCTGGGATCTAGGCATTGGTTAACATTAACCAATTATTCTTGATAAGAACATATTTGTCAGTGTGTGCCTTTATTTAAAGGCGCAGGTCATCTTTGGACAATTCCACACTTCCAATCTCATTTCCTTGACTGACACCAATTTTGAAGAAGTCATAACATAGAGATTCAGCCTGCCTTGTCAATGAAGAAAATTCTGAATTTGAAGATCAGACCACATTGTATGGGTCATCAGTGCAGACATCCAGAGACCACAAACTTATTCTTGCCCCTGTATAGTAAATGTGTGACCCAGAGTATGCAAACATGCAAATTATATGTCAATAGCAGTTCGTCAAGCACACTAAAATATCTCATTGTACTTCTATGTGTCTTAACAGTGGAAAATGACAGGGAGCTGTCTCCACAGAGACGACACCATAAAGAGTTCAAATTCAACCTGTCCCAGATCCCAGAGGGAGAGGCCATCACAGCTGCAGAATTCAGGATCTACAAGGAGTGTGTCACCAGGGCCTTTCGCAATGAGACATTCCTACTTAGTGTGTTTCAGGTGGTTGGGGAACACCCAGACAGGTAAAGAAGTTACATTTCAAAATGCTATTCTATAAAATTCCATATTCTCATTTGTTGTCGAGTCTATCCAGTTGAGTATAGTCAAAGAACTTATAAAATCATGACCTCATAGTAATTATGGTCTCTTTCAAAAGCACACATAGAAAACGAAGTTCACTTTGGCTCTTCTGATGCCATTAAAACTCAGCAATGCCTCTTTTTAAATAAATAGTGCACCAGTATAGTTGTGAACTGAATGTGAATATGATCAAATTTAAGTATTAAACTGCTATTTTGAAAATATGTATTTGTTGCACGGTTTTCAAGCTGAGTAATTGACTGTATTTTAAATCAAGCCCTGGCATCCCTCACTGAACACAGCAGAGGTTGTCTACCATGTACTTTATGTAGACTACGGCCATGACCACAACGCACTACTGAAATAGCTTTAGTTTGGCGTCTAAAAAAGAACCCACCAACACACGTCAAACATTGACTTTGTGGGTGGTGGGAGGGATATCTCCTTGAGAAAGGCAGATGGCGTGACCGGTAAAGTGTTCAAAACACACCAATAAGGTGTGACTGAGACTACCCATCAATTTTATTTATTTTTTTAACCAAAAGAGGCACCAAACAAGAAACAAAGGCCAAAATCTCTGGCTAAATGAACCACATGTTTCTCTCCCAAATAGTTTTCTAATGTTTATCACGAAGTGTTCATTTGGTGTACATCCTGAGTTGAACAATGGGCACACTGTTTTTCCATAATTCCAAACCTGCTGTAGGATTCTTTTATTTTTAGTCATATCTTGAGATTATGTATCGCCAGTCATTGTATCACTGCACAACAAGGTTTACCTTGATGCAAATTATAGCGTGCTTTGTGGTATTTCCCTACATGCCACTTTCTGCCTGTAAATCCCAAATACTGTGTGGCTTGCAAAATGTATTTGCTTACAAACAGATTAATTTGCAAACTTGTCAAGTTCTAACAGCATAATTACTGTGTTTATGGTTTGTGATCTTTAAAAAACACATTGGTTGGGGAAATGCGGTATAGCTGAGCTAGGCAGATGCACAATATGGCTGAGAGAAACTTCTGAAGTGTGTAAGCCTTTAATCCAATGTGCAAAAAATAACTTGGTTATGGAGGTGGTGCAGAGGGGATGTATATCTGGCTGAATTTAGCCCATGTGGCAAGACGATTTGACCTAAAACAGAAGTATAGTTAACCTCGAGTCAACAAGCTTCACAAGGTCTTAAATGTAAAGAAACAATGGCTTGTAAGACCATATTTCAATTGATTCCCAACAATGCACACATTAGTTGTTTATCTAGGCCATATTTATTTTTGTTAAAGGTGTTTCATTTTTTCACCACTAGAAAAAAGGTATTAAAGGTAAAGGTATCTTCCATTATTTGGGTATCTCTGAAATGGATTGCTTGCATACTGTTGTATCTTCTAGCAGTCAGGTAATAAATAAGAAGTAATTCTCAGGATTTACTTACTGCATTGTTGGAAACTGTATTCTTTATAATGTTCTCTGTTTTACACTGCATACTTTGGCAAATTCAGTAGGTCATCATAGGTATACTTTGCATAGCCTGCATAAATCAGCCCGATATGCTATTTTAATCTGTTGTAATTTGACCCTTCGCTGAGCCTGGCTTAAAAATGTCAGTTACTAACCAATCCTATTTTTCTAATAAAGTCTATGGAGTATAGTTGTAAACACAATGTTATGGAATTTATCCATAAATTCAGTAAATCATGTACTAGATAGCCAAAGATGATGCAAAGATTATTATTTTTTTTTTTTTTTTTACTTTAAATAAATATTAAGAGGTTAATGCTGTAGATTAAGAGGCCGTTTACACAACACCATTTTCAATATAAAAACGGAAAATTTTCATTTACATCACAACAGCGTTTTGGGGGCCTGAAAAAAATAACTTTTGAAAATAGGTTTCAAAGTGTAAGTTTCTGAAAACGATACCATTATTGTCTTTGTAAAAACTACAAAAAAACGAATTTGTGAAAACGGTGGCGTCATGCACATTACATGTTCAGACTATTGGGTCGTAGTGTTCTTTACGAAGTGACATCGCCAAATGGCAACTACTGGCCTAGCATGCATAATACAAAGTTTTTAGTCGTGGATCCGTGTGAATGGGGAACTTTTTGACAATGTTAAGTAAAAAACGTTTCCGTTTTTAGTACAGCATTGACGGGTAAACATACCCTCAACTATTTGTCGTCCCTCATTTCAAAATGGACATGTAAACAAAACAAAAAATTACAATTGAATGTAATTAAATGCTGTTTAATTAAAAAAAAAAAATGTTCAGGACGTGTTGGCTGTAAAAGAGTTCACAGTACCAGAGTGAATGTGTTGTAGAAAAGTTTAGTTCACTTACTCTTTTCACTTGTAATTTCAGTTGACTGTGATCAACTTTTGCCTTGATTTTGATTCACAGTCTTCACAGTTTGATTCACATTAAACACATTTTACTTTAATTTTATTTGCATTTCTGTAGAGACAAGGGGCAGATAAAAATGCTTTGTAATGTCACAGTTTCTTCCAGCCAATGTCAGTAATTTCCTTTAAAATAACTTTATAAGCAAATTTTATTAAAAATCATGGTGTTAATGGAAATCTTCAAAAAAAAGTGCAATAATGCACCTTTAATATTGTGAAAGTATATAATTGTCAAATAATGAATGAATAAACATTTGTTGTATTACAAAAAGCTTGGAGGTTGTATTAGCGCTTAGACATTTACATTTATGAATTTTGGCTGGCACTTTTATCCAAAGCGAATTATAGTGAATATACATTGTATCAGTGAATGCATTCCTATGTCTGTTTTGGATAAATCTGAGAGATGCATTTTAAAACACTGCCAGTTGTATTTATTTTGAAATCAGGTTCTGCTTTCATAAAGATCCATCAATACCTCATGAAAAATGACTTGACTGTAGAGTTATTACTTTTCTGTTTGTATATATTATAATCCCTGGTTGTTTTCATGTACATCTGGCCTCGTTGAAAAACCCTCCAAAACCATATGTGAAGACGGTCCTGTATGCATGCAATGGCTGCGTGAAGCTATTAAACTATAGGCCTATTTTAACGGCAGCCAATGACAGAGGCAATAAATGCGATTTATAAAAAAAAAAAAAAAAAAAAACTAACACTTCTGACTTTATTATTCCAGTTAATTTTACAGTGGGGTTTTTAGAGTCGGCAGCTCCCCTGTGGTCCCGTTCGGACCCTGTACCAGGTGAAGCTGTGTGACTGGTGGCACTAAACCGTATGAGTCAGCATAAGCATGATGTGTTCATGTCGAATGTGACGTGTGAACCACCAGAGGGAAGAACCTCATATGGAGCTCCTTAGAGTGCGGCTCTAATTAATGAGCAATAAAGAGGGGCTACAGGGACATTCCCAGAACACCTGTGTGACCGACAGCTTTGAAGTGACCCGGCCAATGCTTATTACCATGCATAGTGTGTAATTATTATAATGGGACAGGCCTCCCTGTAAGGCTACTATACCTCTGTTCTCAACTCTGTGACTTGAAGCTCCACCGAGTTTGACAAACTGTTATTTTTTTACTTTGTTTACTATTGAATACATGCCTTAAATTGATCGTAAAAAATGGGATGAGGTTTGGAACAGCGAGATACTAAAGTTGTTATTCATATTTTTAACGTTTTTACTTTTATGGTTTCCATTTTCATTTTTTGTTTAGTTAAAGTTTTAGTAATTTTGTTGTGTGTTTTGCTAATTTTGTTTTTCATTTTATTTTATTTCAGTTAACGTTTATTTTGTATCAAGCTACATAAATGTTTTTTATGGTTTTAGTTTTAATTTCAGTTAACTATAATAACCCTGATGGGAACAACCTAATTTTATTTAAATGAGAAATATTATTAAAGTTACATATCTAAAGAATGCTGTATTTGCTTTGAAAGTTACCATTTAATACTTATTATTTCTACCATTTACTTACATATTATTATTATTACCGTTTATTCCATATACTTTTACACTATTATTTGTAATAAAGAATATAAAACAGGGTCATTGATTCATGTATAGGCCTATTGTTTATAACATTTAATGATCTCCAGACTTTCTCATTTGCAGGGATGCCGATCTGTTTCTGCTGGAATCTCGCAGGTTGTGGCCGGCTGAAGAAGGTTGGCTGGAGTTTGACTTTACAGCAACTAGCAATCTCTGGGTGATGAGTCCACAACATAACCTGGGTCTACAGATCAATGTGGAGACCAGCAGTGGTAAGATAAGTTTAAGATGAGTTCAACCAATGTGTGTGTGTGTGTGTGTGTGTGTGTGTGTGTGTGTGTGTGTGTCTTTCGGATCCAAATAAAAGCATTCAAATGTGTGTGTGGGGGTCAGGTGATTGGTAGTAAACTGGGTACCTATGAGCCACCATGAGCAAAGATGGCATTCCAAATAGATTATTTCTAGGGAGTCCATTGACAGTGAGGTGACTGGGAATGTTAACAGATGCTTTTTGGTTGGGTATTATATAGTCCTCATTGGCTAGTTCAACCTATTCATTTTAATTTCCTTTGAGTTCAGTTCTGTTCAGTTTGATTTGCGAGTCAACCAGTTCAAAGAAGTCATTCAAAAGACACCATCTTTGGAACTATGAGTCCTGATGTGACCGCAAACAAACAGCACTTATCAAAGAGATGCCCTACTTATTGATATCTTTGCATCTAAAACTGGACAAAGATACCTATAGTACTTTCTTTTTCTTTTCTTTTTTTAAAGGATGGAGCATCAGTCCCAAGGAAGCAGGGTTAGTGGGTCGTGATGGCGCTCTGGAGAGGCAGCCTTTCATGGTGGCCTTTTTCAAAGTAAGCGAAGTCCGTATTCGCACTGCCCGGTCAACGGGCAGACGTCGTCAACAGAACCGCAATCGCTCCAACAGTCCACAAGAGGCGACAAAGGGAACCACTCATACAGGTTAGCCATTTGTATTTCCCATATTGTGAAATAAGCCCCTTCATATATTTTTTTGTTTCTAAACAACACAAGTTTAATATGCACTTAATGCACTCCAGTCTGTTATAATATTTCAGGAGATGTTGACCTGGATAGTCTGAATCTGATAAGTTTTATTGAGTCCAGATATACCCCTTCAAAATGAAAATCTGGACTCAATAAATGTCTTTAAGATCCTTTTGAGAATTCATTTAGGAAGCAGCACATACAGTATGTAGGCCTGACATCCTTTGTCCTGATTTGAAGTCCTTTGCCGGGTCCTCATCAATGTAAACCTGTAAGAGATAAATAGAGAAAAAATAATTTTTTTAATATGGGACCTAAGCTTTTAGGCACAAATTATGCCGTACGTGAACGCACACTAGAAAAATACATTTGCAGATGTTTTTTTTCTTAAATCGATTGAACAGATATAAAGTGGCAAAATTTTGCACCAATCAAATTTCTTCCTGCACTTCGCACTATGGCGTACGATAATTTAATTGTCGATTAGTTAAATGAAAACCATGTTTGTATTGCAACAGAGTTTAGTTTAGTTAATAATAGTTAATAATAGTTTAGACTAAAAAATGCATTTTCATGTGTCATAAAATGTACCCAAGAAATAATTTGTATAAGAAGTGTAACTGTTATGGGACTTTAATGAAGATTAGAGCCTACATTTACCAGGAAAAATACGGTTTCTGTTTCTAAGAGGAGTTAATGTGTGTGTTCCTACGCAAAAGGTGACGATAAAATATAGATTGCTTTTGTTTTTTATTATCTTTATTATTTAATTAAGTGATTCAAAACTTTTTTTATTTACTGTGGACAAACGAGCTATATTTTTATTGTAACTGTATACTTTTTTTGCCACATAAATACATAAAGAGAATACATAAAAACAATCAATCAATCAATCAATCAATCAATCAATCAATCAATCAATCAACCAACCAACCAACCAACCAACCAGTCAGTCAGTCAGTCAGTCAATCAATCAATCAATCAATCAATCAATCAATCAATCAATCAATCAATCAATCAATCACCCAATCAATCAATCAATCAACCAATCAATAAATCAATCAATCAATGCCCCTCACTGGTAAATTACCTTAGAGGTAATGGTAGCTGCATGTTAGAGAAAGTTAATAGGGAACATTGCTAAAAAGTCCATCTAGTACCACATTAAGCATATGGGTACTGTACAGTATTAAGATGAAATTAAAAATAAATAGTTGGATCCAAAATAGGGGCACATTCAGTCGTCACAATCTCACTTCAATGTGAAGTGCAGTGTGAAAATTCCTAACATGAATCAGACCCCTAAACTAAACTATTATTGGAATTATGCAGTGAACCCTGAGCATGTTGTAGTCAAAATGTACATTTTGCATTCTTGCAATAAGTATGTAATAATTTTAACAGGCCTAATGACATTATAACTGAACATATTCCCAAATAATTACATATTGAATCAAACTCAAAATCCCATCCCATATTTCAATTGAGGATAATTAGCTGAATCCCTTAAAGTACCCCAAGGTCTCCTACAACAGGTTTAAAAAAAATACTTTAATTTTTTCATAATATACATTGCACATCACATTGTTTTTCAAGGAGTTGGAAAACGGTTGTTTTGGAGATTCAGTCTCTCTAAACCCCTCCTCGCCGTCAGCCTATTCATCCAAGTGGATGCTGCACATTGGTGGTGGTTGAGTAGATTCCCCCTTCTGTAAAGTGCTTTGAGTGCCTAGAAAAGCGCTATATAAATGTAATGATTTATTATTATTATTATTATTATTCTCTGAAGAGTGGTCAGATGATTGGTTAGATTGGTCAGATGCCCCAGTCTGTTGTGATTGATCTGCGGCTTACAGCGCATGTCGGAAACGAAACTCCTATTAACATATCTGAATTTCAGCTCTGGAGGTTTTCCTTAGCGTTTGACAGACAGTGATATGAATGTTGGCTTCGTTTTTTCTGTATCAATGCCAGTGCAAGTCCTCATCCTTTTGAAGTGCATACAAAGTGGATTTGCAGCTCCGAAAACAGCTTCTTCTTGACACGTGGACAACACAAACCAAACTCTTCCAGGCCTCATAAGCAACTACAGTTTTTGAGGGCGGGTCAAAGTCGATGACGTCGTTAGCAGGCAGCCAAAAATCTGGCATTATGCAAATTTGTTACATTGTTACGTAGGTATATTGGAATTGCTGATGACTCGTTTCAGGAGTTCAGAATCAATTTTTTGGAGACAATACCTTTTTTTTTTATCATGCACTTTGATCTTTAAACCTTTGCAGACATTTTACATTCACCAACAGCTATATTACTATGTGAAAGGTAATATTCGAAAAAGCATAATAGGGACACTTTAAATGGGTACCTTTCTGCTTCTCATTATTGCCCTGGTTTTGGGGTGGTCTGAAAGCCTAGTGCTAACACCCCACATAATCCAGAGCTAATGTGAATGTGAGGCCTCCAAACATAAAGGACCTTAGGGCTAAAAACCGTATATTTATCGTCATTTTTCAAAGTTTATGAGTTTAATTCACATAGCCGGATACATTTGAATTGGAACTGTTTTTTTGATGTGCTTTAAGATGCTTATATTTTCATTTCTTTTGTCAGGAACATTTCTCTCTACTTTTATTTAAGAATTTTCTGTGTTTGGCAAATTCATTCAGTGTATGTTCACAACTACAATACATTTAATTGACGTAAACACATATTACGCATGCAATGCATCCTGAAAAATTTACACCAGTTCCATATGTGAGTCAGACACCACACTGTTTCATCCATTTATACAGTAGTGATTAAACCCAAAGCTTCTAAACCTCACAAACTATGTGTCTCGTCTAATGAGGAAAATCTGCTTAATTTGTCCTGAAGGATTGGACTTTATGTAACCCAAAACATCAACCCGTCTCCTCGGCTCGACTTGGGATGTCTGGAGTGTAAATATTTATATTTGGAGCAGGAAGTTTCGAGGCCGTTGTGACAGCCGTCCCCTCGTGGCAGTGTTGAGAAGGCATATGGTTCCAATATGAAATCACTCTTATCAAAGCATTCATAGACTGCCTGTGAGCGCTGCATCTTGACCCATGTTGAGAGATACAAGTGCACTATAGTTATAGTCTCTCTAATTGCTAAATCCAATGTTAGGAAATAACGTTCGGGGTGGAAATGTGTTTCAGAGTCAAGATAAAAGAAAACAACAAATAATATGTAATATATAAAATATAACAACTTTTTTTTTAATATAACAACTTATGATGATGATAATTCCGATAAAAGTTATGATATATTATTTAAAAACGAAACATTTAATAAATATTATGTAATATAGTTGTATTTAAGAAAAAAGTGTGCACACTTGTGTAATAAATGAACCATCCTTGTGGACCTTACAGCTGATTTTTTTTTGTTTAATATAAATCTGTTCTGAATAGAAATCTGTTTGAAGATTGTGAATCAGAATCAAATCATATCCGGAATATGATGCAGTGTTGTTATTGTTATGTAAAACTTAAACTGTCAAAAATAGTTTTCATTAATTAAAAAATAAAACTGAAATAAAATAAAATAAAATGAAATATAAGGTAATAGTTTGATTGTCCACTTTAGACATTATACTAACTATAAGTAATTTTGCACCTAGCCTAAATGTCAACTATCAGTCATGATAGTATTAGTAGACTGTCTGTTTAATATATGCTAAAACTTGTTTATGCTCCCCCAACAGACATTCTACTGACTATAAGTAACTTTGTCATGTCAAGTACATCAACTTAATCTACTAACCCGAACCCGAACCCGAACCTAACCTAACCTAACAGTCTACTAATACTCTAATGAGAGTTAGTTGACATTGCAAAGTTACTTAGTTAGTAGAATGTCAAAATAAAGTATAAACAAATATAAATATTAGATAAAAAAATATGAACTAAAATTAAATAAACTGAAGTACTAAAAGTACTAAAACTGTAATAAAATAAATTAAAGCCGAATAGAAATATAAAAAATGACAAAAGATAATACAATTATAAAACTTTAACATGAAAAAAGAAAATATAAAAGTAAAAGCTATTCAAAATCTTAGTAAAATAGTAATACTAAAAAAAAAACACTGATATGATTGATAGAAAATGATTAATTAAAAAGATACCCTTATCTTTAGACATATCAAATATGTTGAGTGTCAGGACATTTAACTTTTTTTTCTTTTTTTACAGCAGTACTGCAAAAACGTAATAATTAAAATAGCACGTCATTATTTTCAGATTACAGTACTGACAAGGATATTTTTGCACTATAGTAATGTGCTTGATTGTCATGAAAATAATGTCACAAAGCAAAAAAAAAAAAAAGATCCTAAAAACAGGCTTCATTTATCTTTCTTTTGATTCCGGGCAGAAAAATGACCCTGACATATTCTTGACAGGTTTCACCCTTTGAAAACTCTTTCTGTCTCTATAAGCTTCCAGTTCAGGCGAAGCCCTTTACGTGCGATTGGAGCTTTGACACTGTTTCTAAAGCTTTGACTATATATGAAAACAAAACAGCACATTAAGCGCTAATGCTTGGCTAGGTGTGCGGGGGAGCTCGCCGGCCTTTGGCCCGAGGGAAGTTAACAAGCGTCTAGCTCA
>JARWKJ010000233.1:7500-22500 GCA_029959095.1 Rhinichthys osculus
GCGGCCGCTCATAGGGCGCGTGCGGAACCCTCCATCTGGGGGGGGGGGGAGGTTGGAGGCCTCTGGATCGAGGCCGTAACCGGGAAGGGTGCTTTCAAAGCGGGGTGAGGCGCAGGGCGAAGTTAGGCTCTAAGACGTGACAGAGGGGGCCCCCTACTACCTCCCCGACCGTCCAAGCCTCCCGACGCGCCCGCCGCCACCGCCGCCGCCTCCGCGGACATCCCTTTCAGACGGGCCTTCTGAGTCTCCCGAGGTCGACACGGCCTGCTTTCCCCGGAGGGAGGCCGTGTCTTGAGTCGACGCGCAGAGCGGGGAGGAGCAAGCTGCCCAAAGCGGTCTTTCGACCGGGCAGGGGCCGTCCCCAGGCGCGTCCGAAGTTCCAATCGACCAGGCAACCCCTAGCAGCGACGGCCCAGAGGAGGGGGTGCTCTCCTCCAGGCCCCGGGCAACCCGGAGGCGCCTGTTGACCGTCACCTTGTCCGAGAAGAGTGTCGTCCAAGCAGGAGCGACGAGCAGGAAGGTCTGAGAGACCATGGAGCTCTTTCTTTGAGTGTATATATATTTTGACATTTTCCTCCAGTGTGGCCTTTCACCATGAGCACACGCACCCAGGGGCGTTGCACCTTCGCCCTGGATGCGCAGCGGTTAGGGGGTCATGGGTGTCCAATCCAGACCCGCGTTTACTGTAAGTCTCGTGCCCGCACAATGTGCATTTGTATCTGGGCTGGGTCAGGCCACTTCCCCACCAGGCCTGACCACCACGATCCTCTGGTTCTGGTTCGTGTTCCCTTGTCCGAGCGGAGGGCTGTTACTACCTCCTCCACAAAGACCCGAAGGTCCGTCCTAGGACCGTCTCGGCTCCAGGCGGAGCTCCGTCAGGCAAACCTATTCCATCTGTGCCCGGAACCAAGGCACTCTCCCTGGGCCAGCCAGGGAGGCCTAACAGCATAGAGCTTTGAAAGCATCGCACATTTTTGTACTTGGTCGATTTTTTTATTTTTCGCCATTTGATACCCAAGTGAAGCCCAGACCGATCCTTCGACAAGCATATGGTAGCATTTTTTACACCGGGATCAACCGAGGAGCCCCTGACAGTCGAAACCGCGGCGCGCTGACTTCCTACACACGGGTCTCGCTCCGCTCGGGCCCCCGGTCGAGGGATGGCTCGAGGACGGCACGGCCGCTCATAGGGCGCGCGAAGATCCATCCGTCTGGGGCTGGGAGGCCTCTGGGTCGAGGCCGTTCGACAAGCATATGGTTTTTATTTACCCCGGAGCCCCGGACAGACGAAACCGCGACGCGCTGGCTTCCTACACACGGGTCACGCTCCGCTCGGGCCCCCGGTCGAGGGATGGCTCGAGGACGGCACGGCCGCTCATAGGGCGCGCGAGGATACATCCGTCTGGGGCTGGGAGGCCTCTGGGTCGAGGACCGTTCGACAAGCATATGGATTTTATTTACCCCGGGATCAACCGAGGAGCCCCGGACAGACGAAACCGCGGCGCGCTGGCTTCCTACACACGGGTCTCGCTCCGCTCGGGCCCCCGGTCGAGGGATGGCTCGAGGACGGCACGGCCGCTCATAGGGCGCGCGAGGATCCATCCGTCTGGGGGCTGGGAGGCCTCTGGGTCGAGGCCGTAACCGGGAAGGGTGCTTTCAAAGCGGGGTGAGGCGCAGGGCGAAGTTAGGCTCTGAGACGTGACGAGGGGGTACCCACCATACCTCCCCGACCGTCCAAGCCTCCCGACGCGCCCGCCGCCACCGCCGGCTTCGCGGACATCCGTTTCAGACGGGCCTTCTGAGTCTCCCGAGGGTCGACGCGGCCTGCTTTCCCCGGAGGGAGGCCGTGTCTAGAGTCGATGCGCAGAGCGGGGAGGAGCAAGCTGCCCAAAGCGGTCTTTCGACCGGGCAGGGGCCATCCCCAGGCGCGTCCAAAGTTCCAATCGACCAGGCACCCCGAAGTGACGGCCCGAAGGAGAGGGTGCGCCCCTCCGGGCCCCAGGCAACCCGCAGGCGCCTCGTTTTACTGTAAGTCTCGCACCCGCACAAAGTGCACTTTTTCTGGGCCGGGTCACGCCGCTTCCCCACCCGGTCTGACCACCACACTACCCTCTTCCATACAGCCCCGAAGGTCCGTTTTAGGACCGTCTTTGCTCCAGGAGGAGCTCCGGTAGGCAAACCTATCTGTCTGTGCCGGGACCGAGGCACCCTCCCTGGGCTGGCCAGGGAGGTCTGAGAGCATGGAGCTCTGAGGCAACCACACATTTTTTGGACTCTTCCAATTTTTCAAATTTGACACCAGAGCCAAGCCCAGAGTCAACCCCACAAGGCACTTGCTCTTGATTCGTGCCCAGGAAAGCTGCACCATGCCTGGGACACACTTTTCAGATAAAATCATACCGTCTTTTCCTGGAGGTTTCAAACTTCCAGAGCTCCACCATCGCGCGGTGTATTCTGGATTTTATATACCCACCCAGAGTGACCCTGAGTGGGACTCACGACGGTCTGATGATGAGGTGTGTGTTTGCCCCCTGCCACAATCACCATACTCCCCTCTTCCATACAGCCCCGAAGGGCCGTTTTAGGACCGTCTTTGCTCCAGGCGGAGCTCCGGTAGGAATACCAATCTGTCTGTGCCCAGGACCGAGGCACCCTCCCTGGGCTGGCCAGGGAGGTCTGAGAGCATGGAGCTCTGAGGAAACAACACATTTTTGGACTCTTCCAATTTTTCAAATTTGACACCAGAGCCAAGCCCAGAGTCAACCCCACAAGGCACTTGCTCTTGATTCGTGCCCAGGAAAGCTGCACCATGCCTGGGACACACTTTTCAGATAAAATCATACCGTCTTTTCCTGGAGGTTTCAAACTTCCAGAGCTCCACCATCGCGCGGTGTATTCTGGATTTTATATACCCACCCAGAGTGACCCTGAGTGGGACTCACGACGGTCTGATGATGAGGTGTGTGTTTGCCCCCTGCCACAATCACCATACTCCCCTCTTCCATACAGCCCCGAAGGGCCGTTTTAGGACCGTCTTTGCTCCAGGCGGAGCTCCGGTAGGAATACCAATCTGTCTGTGCCCAGGACCGAGGCACCCTCCCTGGGCTGGCCAGGGAGGTCTGAGAGCATGGAGCTCTGAGGAAACAACACATTTTTGGACTCTTCCAATTTTTCAAATTTGACACCAGAGCCAAGCCCAGAGTCAACCCCACAAGGCACTTGCTCTTGATTCGTGCCCAGGAAAGCTGCACCATGCCTGGGACACACTTTTCAGATAAAATCATACCGTCTTTTCCTGGAGGTTTCAAACTTCCAGAGCTCCACCATCGCGCGGTGTATTCTGGATTTTATATACCCACCCAGAGTGACCCTGAGTGGGACTCACGACGGTCTGATAATGAGGTGTGTGTGTGTGTGTGTGTGTGTGTGTGTGTGTGTGTGTGTGTGTGTGTTTGCCCCCTGCCACAATCACCACACTCCCCTCTTCCATACAGCCCCGAAGGGCCGTTTTAGGACCGACTTTGCTCCAGACGGAGCTCCGGTAGGAATACCAATCTGTCTGTGCCCGGGACCGAGGCACTCTCCCTGGGCTGGCCAGGGAGGTCTGAGAGCATGGAGCTCCGAGCCTACATTCAATTTTTGGACTCTTCCAATTTTTCAAATTTGACACCAGAGCCAAGCCCAGAGTCAACCCCACAAGGCACTTGCTCTTGATTCGTGCCCAGGAAAGCTGCACCATGCCTGGGACGCACTTTTCAGATAAAATCATACCGTCTTTTCCTGGAGGTTTCAAACTTCCAGAGCTCCACCATCGCGCGGTGTATTCTGGATTTTATATACCCACCCAGAGTGACCCTGAGTGGGACTCACGACGGTCTGATGATGAGGTGTGTGTGTGTTTGCCCCCTGCCACAATCACCACACTCCCCTCTTCCATACAGCCCCGAAGGGCCGTCTTAGGACCGACTTTGCTCCAGACGGAGCTCCGGTAGGAATACCAATCTGTCTGTGCCCGGGACCGAGGCACTCTCCCTGGGCTGGCCAGGGAGGTCTGAGAGCATGGTGCTCCGAGCCTACATTCAATTTTTGGACTCTTCCAATTTTTCAAATTTGACACCAGAGCCAAGCCCAGAGTCAACCCCACAAGGCACTTGCTCTTGATTCGTGCCCAGGAAAGCTGCACCATGCCTGGGACGCACTTTTCAGATAAAATCATACCGTCTTTTCCTGGAGGTTCCGTACTTCCAGAGCTCCACCGTCGCATGGTGTAATCTGGATTTTATATACCCAGCCAGAGTGACTCTGAGTGGGACTCACGACGGTCTGATGATGAGGTGTATGTTTGCCCGCGCCACAATCACCAAGCTCCCCTCTTCCATACAGCCCCGAAGGGCCGTTTTAGGACCGACTTTGCTCCAGGCGGACCTCCATGGGGTGGCAGGCAAATCTGATTCTGGCCCAGGAAGGGGCACATTCCCTGGGCTGGCCAGGGAGGTCTGACGGCATGGAGCTTTGAGTCGACCGCAACTTTTTGGACTCTGTCATTTTTTGATAGCTTGGCTTCAGAGTCAAGCCCAGAGTCAATTTCTCCATAGGCTTTGGGCTTTATTTGTGCCCGGGAAGGCTTCTCGCCTCCTCTACAAGAGCCCCAAGGTACGTTTTAGGACCGTCTTCGCTCCAGACGGACCTCCATGGGTGGCGGGCAAATCTGAATCTGGCCCAGGACGGGACACCTTCCCTGGGCTGGCCAGGGAGGTCTGACAGCATGGAGCTTTGAAGCAACCGCAACTTTTTGGACTCTGTCATTTTTCGAGATCTAGGCTTCAGAGTCAAGCCCAGGGTCAATTTCAACACGGGCTTTGGTCATTATTCGTGCCCAGGAGACCCGCACCCTGCCGGGGATACACTTTTCAGATAAATCAGACCGTCTTTTCCTGGAGGTTTGATGTTTTTCAGAGCTCCACAACGGCGGAGATTGAACTCACTTCCCCAGCCAGAGTGCACCTTCTCTGGCATGGGTAACTGCCTTGAAGACCCTGGGGCTCCGAACGCACACCTCGTTCATGGACTTAGTCAATTTTTCAATTCTGACCCCAGAGTCAAGCCGGCCAGGGGCTCTCTTTGTCTTTATTCGTGCCCAGGAGGGCCTCTCACCTCCTCTACAAGAACCCCAAGGTCCGTTTTAGGACCGTCTTTGCACCAGATGGACCTCCATGGGTGGCGGGCAAATCTGAATCTGGCCCAGGACGGGACACCTTCCCTGGGCTGGCCAGGGAGGTCTGACAGCATGGAGCTTTGAAGCAACCGCAACTTTTTGGACTCTGTCATTTTTCGAGATCTAGGCTTCAGAGTCAAGCCCAGGGTCAATTTCAACACGGGCTTTGGTCATTATTCGTGCCCAGGAGACCCGCACCCTACCTGGGATACACTTTTCAGATAAATCAGACCGTCTTTTCCTGGAGGTTTGATGTTTTTCAGAGCTCCACAACGGCGGAGATTGAACTCACTTCCCCAGCCAGAGTGCACCTTCTCCGGCATGGGTAACTGCCTTGAAGACCCTGGGGCTCCGAACGCACACCTCGTTCATGGACTTAGTCAATTTTTTCAATTCTGACCCCAGAGTCAAGCCGGCCAGGGGCTCTCTTTGTCTTTATTCGTGCCCAGGAGGGCCTCTCACCTCCTCTACAAGAACCCCAAGGTCCGTTTTAGGACCGTCTTTGCACCAGATGGACCTCCATGGGTGGCGGGCAAATCTGAATCTGGCCCAGGACGGGCCACCGTCCCTGGGCTGGCCAGGGAGGTCTGACAGCATGGAGCTTTGAAGCAACCGCAACTTTTTGGACTCTGTCATTTTTCGAGATCTAGGCTTCAGAGTCAAGCCCAGGGTCAATTTCAACACGGGCTTTGGTCATTATTCGTGCCCAGGAGACCCGCACCCTGCCGGGGATACACTTTTCAGATAAATCAGACCGTCTTTTCCTGGAGGTTTGATGTTTTTCAGAGCTCCACAACGGCGGAGATTGAACTCACTTCCCCAGCCAGAGTGCACCTTCTCTGGCATGGGTAACTGCCTTGAAGACCCTGGGGCTCCGAACGCACACCTCGTTCATGGACTTAGTCAATTTTTCAATTCTGACCCCAGAGTCAAGCCGGCCAGGGGCTCTCTTTGTCTTTATTCGTGCCCAGGAGGGCCTCTCACCTCCTCTACAAGAACCCCAAGGTCCGTTTTAGGACCGTCTTTGCACCAGACGGACCTCCATGGGTGGCGGGCAAATCTGAATCTGGCCCAGGACGGGACACCCTCCCTGGGCTGGCCAGGGAGGTCTGACAGCATGGAGCTTTGAAGCAACCGCAACTTTTTGGACTCTGTCATTTTTCGAGATCTAGGACTCAGAGACAAGCCCAGAGTCAATTTCACCATGGGCATTGGGCTTTCTTCGTGCCCAGGAGACCCGCACCCTACCTGGGATGCACTTTTCAGATAAATCAGGCCGTCTTTTCCTGGAGGTTTGATGTTTTTCAGAGCTCCACCACCGTGGAGATTGAACTCACTTCCCCGGCCAGAGTGCACCCTCTCTGGCATGGGTAACTGCCTTGACGACCCTGGAGCTCCGAACGCACACCTCGTTCATGGACTTAGTCAATTTTTCAATTCTGACCCCAGAGTCAAGCCGGCCAGGGGCTCTCTTTGTCTTTATTCGTGCCCAGGAGGGCCTCTCACCTCCTCTACAAGAACCCCAAGGTCCGTTTTAGGACCGTCTTTGCACCAGATGGACCTCCATGGGTGGCGGGCAAATCTGAATCTGGCCCAAGGCGGGCCACCTTCCCTGGGCTGGCCAGGGAGGTCTGAGAGCATGGAGCTCAGAACCCAAAGCACGTTTATGGACTTAGTCAATTTTTCAAATCTGGCTCCAGAGTCAAGCCAGGGGTCAATTTCAACACAGGCTTCGGTCATTATTCGTACCCAGGAGACCTGCACCCTGCGTGGGATGCAATTTTGAGAAATATCAGACCGTCATTTTCCTGGAAGTTTGCTGTTTTTCAGAGCTCCACCACCGTGGAGATTGAACCCACTTCCCCGGCCAGAGTGCACCCTCTCTGGCATGGGTAACTGCCTTGACGACCCTGGAGCTCCGAACGCACACCTCGTTTATGGACTTGGTCAATTTTTCAATTCTGACTCCAGAGTCAAGCCGGCCAGGGGCTCTCTTTGTCTTTATTCGTGCCCGGGAGGGCCTCTCACCTCCTCTACAAGAACCCCAAGGTCCGTTTTAGGACCGTCTTTGCACCAGACGGACCTCCATGGGTGGCGGGCAAATCTGAATCTGGCCCAGGACGGGACACCTTCCCTGGGCTGGCCAGGGAGGTCTGAGAGCATGGAGGTTTGAGGCCACCGCACGTTTATGGACTTAGTCAATTTTTCAAATCTGGCTCCAGAGTCAAGCCCAGGGTCAATTTCAACACGGGCATTGGTCATTATTCGTGCCCAGGAGACCTGCACCCTGCGTGGGATGCACTTTTGAGAAATACCAGACCGTCATTTTCCTGGAGGTTTGATGTTTTTCAGAGCTCCACAACGGCGGAGATTGAACTCACTTCCCCAGCCAGAGTGCACCTTCTCTGGCATGGGTAACTGCCTTGAAGACCCTGGGGCTCCGAACGCACACCTCGTTCATGGACTTAGTCAATTTTTTCAATTCTGACCCCAGAGTCAAGCCGGCCAGGGGTTCTCTTTGTCTTTATTCGTGCCCAGGAGGGCCTCTCACCTCCTCTACAAGAACCCCAAGGTCCGTTTTAGGACCGTCTTTGCACCAGATGGACCTCCATGGGTGGCGGGCAAATCTGAATCTGGCCCAGGACGGGACACCTTCCCTGGGCTGGCCAGGGAGGTCTGAGAGCATGGAGGTTTGAGGCCACCGCACGTTTATGGACTTGGTCAATTTTTCAAATCTGGCTCCAGAGTCAAGCCCAGGGTCAATTTCAACACGGGCTTTGGTCATTATTCGTGCCCAGGAGACCCGCACCCTTCCTGGGATGCACTTTTGAGAAAAATCAGACCGTCTTTTTCCTGGAGGTTTGATGTTTTTCAGAGCTCCACAACGGCGGAGATTGAACTCACTTCCCCAGCCAGAGTGCACCCTCTCTGGCATGGGTAACTGCCTTTAAGACCCTGGGGCTCCGAACGCACACCTCGTTCATGGACTTAGTCAATTTTTCAATTCTGACCCCAGAGTCAAGCCGGCCAGGGGCTCTCTTTGTCTTTATTCGTGCCCAGGAAGGCCTCTCACCTCCTCTACAAGAACCCCAAGGTCCGTTTTAGGACCGTCTTTTCACCAGACGGACCTCCATGGGTGGCGGGCAAATCTGAATCTGGCCCAGGACGGGACACCCTCCCTGGGCTGGCCAGGGAGGTCTGACAGCATGGAGCTTTGAAGCAACCGCAACTTTTTGGACTCTGTCATTTTTCGAGATCTAGGCCTCAGAGTCAAGCCCAGAGTCAATTTCACCATGGGCATTGGGCTTTATTCGTGCCCAGGAGACCCGCACCCTACCTGGGATGCACTTTTCAGATAAATCAGGCCGTCTTTTCCTGGAGGTTTGATGTTTTTCAGAGCTCCACCACCGTGGAGATTGAACCCACTTCCCCGGCCGGAGTGCACCCTCTCTGGCATGGGTAACTGCCTTGACGACCCTGGAGCTCCGAACGCACACCTCGTTTATGGACTTGGTCAATTTTTCAATTCTGACTCCAGAGTCAAGCCGGCCAGGGGCTCTCTTTGTCTTTATTCGTGCCCGGGAGGGCCTCTCACCTCCTCTACAAGAACCCCAAGGTCCGTTTTAGGACCGTCTTTGCACCAGACGGACCTCCATGGGTGGCGGGCAAATCTGAATCTGGCCCAGGACGGGACACCTTCCCTGGGCTGGCCAGGGAGGTCTGAGAGCATGGAGGTTTGAGGCCACCGCACGTTTATGGACTTAGTCAATTTTTCAAATCTGGCTCCAGAGTCAAGCCCAGGGTCAATTTCAACACGGGCATTGGTCATTATTCGTGCCCAGGAGACCTGCACCCTGCGTGGGATGCACTTTTGAGAAATATCAGACCGTCATTTTCCTGGAAGTTTGATGTTTTTCAGAGCTCCACCACCGTGGAGATTGAACTCACTTCCCCAGCCAGAGTGCACCCTCTCTGGCATGGTTAACTGCCTTGAAGACCCTGGAGCTCCGAATGCACACCTCGTTCATGGACTTAGTCGATTTTTTTTCAATTCTGATCCCAGAGTCAAGCCGGCCAGGGGCTCTCTTTGTCTTTATTCGTGCCCAGGAAGGCCTCTCACCTCCTCTACAAGAGCCCCAAGGTCCGTTTTAGGACCGTCTTTGCACCAGACGGACCTCCATAGGTGGCGGTTAAATCTGAATCTGGCCCAAGACGGGCCACCTTCCCTGGGCTGGCCAGGGAGGTCTGAAAGCATGGAGCTCAGAACCCACAGCACGTTTATGGACTTAGTCAATTTTTCAAATCTGGCTCCAGAGTCAAGCCCAGAGTCAAACTCTCCATGGGCCTTGGGTTTTATTCGTGCCCAGGAGACCCGCACCCTGCGTGGGATGCACTTTTGAGAAATATCAGACCGTCATTTTCCTGGAAGTTTGATGTCTTTGAGAGCTCCACCACCGTGGAGATTGAAACCACTTCCCCAGCCAGAGTGCACCCTCTCTGGCTTGGTTCAGTGCCTCGAAAGCCCTCGAGCTCAGAACCCACAGCACGTTCATGGACTTAGTCAATTTTTCAAATATGACTCCAGAGTCAAACTCTCCATGGGCATTGGGCTTTTTCTGTGCCCAGGAGACCTGCACCCTGCGTGGGATGCGCTTTTGAGAAAAATCAGACCGTCATTTTCCTGGAAGTTTCAATGTTTTTCAGAGCCAGCTTGGCACCAGTGTCAAGCCCAGAGTCAACTTCACCATGGGCATTGGCCATTTTTCTGTGCCCAGGAGACCTGCACCCTGCGTGGGATGCGCTTTTGAGAAAAATCAGACCGTCATTTTCCTGGAAGTTTCAATGTTTTTCAGAGCCAGCTTGGCACCAGTGTCAAGCCCAGAGTCAACTTCACCATGGGCATTGGCCATTTTTCTGTGCCCAGGAGACCTGCACCCTGCGTGGGATGCGCTTTTGAGAAAAATCAGACCGTCATTTTCCTGGAAGTTTCAATGTTTTTCAGAGCCAGCTTGGCACCTGAGTCAACTTCACCATGGGCATTGGCCATTTTTCTGTGCCCAGGAGACCTGCACCCTGCGTGGGATGCGCTTTTGAGAAAAATCAGACCGTCATTTTCCTGGAAGTTTCAATGTTTTTCAGAGCCAGCTTGGCACCAGTGTCAAGCCCAGAGTCAAATTCACCATGGGCATTGGCCATTTTTCTGTGCCCAGGAGACCTGCACCCTGCGTGGGATGCGCTTTTGAGAAAAATCAGACCGTCATTTTCCTGGAAGTTGCAATGTTTTCCAGAGCCAGCTTGGCTCCAGAGTCAAGCCCAGGGCGAGGGGGGAACCCAGATTTCATCCCCACCCAGAGTGACTCTGAGTGTGGGACTCACGACGGTCTGGTGAGGGGTGGTGTGCGTCTGTGCGCCCTCTCCTACATCACCCCCGAGGCCCGTTTTAGGACCGTCTCGGCTCCAGACAGAGAGCCAGGGGTGGCGGGCAAACCCGCCATCGGCCCGGGTCCGATCACCCTGCCCGGGCCGGTCGAGAAGACCCGTGTGCCTGGAGCTCACAGTGCACCTCAACGTTATGGACTTAGGTTTTGGAGCGAGCCCGGCCCTGGAGACAAGCCTCGGGGTCAAGCCTCCACGGAGGGCCAAGCCCCAGGGTCAAGGCCCGGGAGTGCCAAGCCTCCGTGGAGAGCAAAGCCCCCCCCAGAGTCAAGCGCCAGACTCCCAGGGAGAACCGGGCACTCTCCTCCTCACAAAACCCACATGGCACGTTGCAGGTGACCCTTTTCCCCGACAGTTCCTCCGGAACCGCGGGGCTGGGCGCTCCAAGCCGGGTATACAGCACCGTGCTCGGCCTGGGCGGCCGCCTAAGAGCGCATGCAGTTTGAAGGATGGTAACCCCACTGCAAACGGCTTCAAACGCCCGTAACTCGGCGAAGGCGGGTCCAATCGACGCCAAATTTTTATCGAGTGTAGAACGGGACGAGACCTTTCGAAAGAGCCCACCCCCAGCCCCGTGGGCCCCCGGGGGCCCGAGATACAGCCCCCCAAAGCGAACCGGAAGCGAAAAACGCAAATATCTCGGCGAAAACCCAACGGATCCGGCCACCACCGGGCTCCTTCGAACCGTCTCGTCGAACTGAACAAACTGATACAAGTTTCATGATTTTTGGTGCTGTTTTCGCGGAGATATTAGCCGAAAACCGCCGGGCGCGCTCCAAAATGGCGCCCGCTGATGACGTCACGACCTCGGGAGAAAATCGCCCGTATCTCGGCAACCCGAAGACCCAGAGAGCTCAAATTCGGGTGAGGAGGTCCCACGGGGGCCCTGACCTGAACCAGGGCGGTGGCGGGCCGCGGGGACGCCCCCTACCGATTCGCCGTTCGCTGGGACCCCCGACTTTGAACGGCCGTAACTCGGGGACCCGGGCGAGTTGGACCTCGGGGGTGGGCTCATTCGAAAGGCCCCGTCCAGCACTACGATCGATTAGAGTTTGGGGAATATTGAGCGAGGGGTTCCCGAGATATAAGCCGAAAAAGGTGCGCCTTTGACCGGACGTAACTCCCTGACCCCGAGGCCCTCGGGGACGGGGGTGGCACCGTTGGATAGGGCTCCTCGAGGCCTACAGACGACCAGAGTTTGAAATTTTTTCGCCGTGTGGTTTTCGAGATATTCGGGGAAAACAAAAAAATTCCCATTCGTTCAGTGGGTCTGGCCATCACCCATGTCTCCAAGGGGACTTCCAGGACCACGGGGGCAACCTGGCCGTGCCCGAGGACGGTGAACCTTCCTCGGCGTGCCACCAGAGCGTCTGGGGCCCTGGAAGTCCCCACCCACTGCAGGTTTTGGACTCTGAGGAATTTTCAGACCTCGAAAAGGGCCCCCGACTTTGAACGGCCGTAACTCGGGGACCCGGGTGAGTTGGACCTTGGGGGTGGGCTCATTCGAAAGGCCCCGTCCAGCACTACGATCGATTAGAGTTTGGGGAATATTGAGCGAGGGGTTCTCGAGATATAAGCCGACAAAGGTGCGCCTTTGACCGGACGTAACTCCCTGACCCCGAGGCCCTCGGGGACGTGGGTGGCCCCGTTGGATAGGGCCCATCGAGGCCTACAGACGACCCGGGTTTGACATTTTTTCGCCTTTTGGTTTTCGAGATATTCGAGAAAAACAAAAATTTCCCATTCGTTCAGTGGATTTGCCGCTCACCCATGTCTCCAAGGGGACTTCCAGGACCACGGGGGCCACCTGGCCGTGCCCGAGGACGGTGAACCTTCCTCGGCGTGCCACCAGAGCGTCTGGGGCCCTGGAAGTCCCCACCCACTGCAGGTTTTGGACTCTGAGGAATTTTCAGACCTCGAAAAGGGCCCCCGACTTTGAACGGCCGTAACTCGGGGACCCGGGTGAGTTGGACCTTGGGGGTGGGCTCATTCGAAAGGCCCCGTCCAGCACTACGATCGATTAGAGTTTGGGGAATATTGAGCGAGGGGTTCTCGAGATATAAGCCGACAAAGGTGCGCCTTTGACCGGACGTAACTCCCTGACCCCGAGGCCCTCGGGGACGTGGGTGGCCCCGTTGGATAGGGCCCATCGAGGCCTACAGACGACCCGAGTTTGACATTTTTTCGCCTTTTGGTTTTCGAGATATTCGAGAAAAACAAAAATTTCCCATTCGTTCAGTGGATTTGCCGCTCACCCATGTCTCCAAGGGGACTTCCAGGACCACGGGGGCCACCTGGCCGTGCCCGAGGACGGTGAACCTTCCTCGGCGTGCCACCAGAGCGTCTGGGGCCCTGGAAGTCCCCACCCACTGCAGGTTTTGGACTCTGAGGAATTTTCAGACCTCGAAAAGGGCCCCCGACTTTGAACGGCCGTAACTCGGGGACCCGGGTGAGTTGGACCTTGGGGGTGGGCTCATTCGAAAGGCCCCGTCCAGCACTACGATCGATTAGAGTTTGGGGAATATTGAGCGAGGGGTTCTCGAGATATAAGCCGACAAAGGTGCGCCTTTGACCGGACGTAACTCCCTGACCCCGAGGCCCTCGGGGACGTGGGTGGCCCCGTTGGATAGGGCCCATCGAGGCCTACAGACGACCCGAGTTTGACATTTTTTCGCCTTTTGGTTTTCGAGATATTCGAGAAAAACAAAAATTTCCCATTCGTTCAGTGGATTTGCCGCTCACCCATGTCTCCAAGGGGACTTCCAGGACCACGGGGGCCACCTGGCCGTGCCCGAGGACGGTGAACCTTCCTCGGCGTGCCACCAGAGCGTCTGGGGCCCTGGAAGTCCCCACCCACTGCAGGTTTTGGACTCTGAGGAATTTTCAGACCTCGAAAAGGGCCCCCGACTTTGAACGGCCGTAACTCGGGGACCCGGGTGAGTTGGACCTTGGGGGTGGGCTCATTCGAAAGGCCCCGTCCAGCACTACGATCGATTAGAGTTTGGGGAATATTGAGCGAGGGGTTCTCGAGATATAAGCCGACAAAGGTGCGCCTTTGACCGGACGTAACTCCCTGACCCCGAGGCCCTCGGGGACGTGGGTGGCCCCGTTGGATAGGGCCCATCGAGGCCTACAGACGACCCGAGTTTGACATTTTTTCGCCTTTTGGTTTTCGAGATATTCGAGAAAAACAAAAATTTCCCATTCGTTCAGTGGATTTGCCGCTCACCCATGTCTCCAAGGGGACTTCCAGGACCACGGGGGCCACCTGGCCGTGCCCGAGGACGGTGAACCTTCCTCGGCGTGCCACCAGAGCCTCTGGGGCCCTGGAAGTCCCCACCCACTGCAGGTTTTGGACTCTGAGGAATTTTCAGACCTCGAAAAGGGCCCCCGACTTTGAACGGCCGTAACTCGGGGACCCGGGTGAGTTGGACCTTGGGGGTGGGCTCATTCGAAAGGCCCCGTCCAGCACTACGATCGATTAGAGTTTGGGGAATATTGAGCGAGGGGTTCTCGAGATATAAGCCGACAAAGGTGCGCCTTTGACCGGACGTAACTCCCTGACCCCGAGGCCCTCGGGGACGGGGGTGGCACCGTTGGATAGGGCCCTTCGAGGCCTACAGACGACCCGAGTTTGACATTTTTTCGCCGTGTGGTTCTCGAGATGTTCGGGGAAAACCAAATCCACATTCAGCTCTCTGGTCGTTCTCTACCTTAAGAGAGTCAGAGTTAGTCCCGGCCTTTCCCCTTCCGGGGGCGCCTGGCCGTCCCCGAGGACGGTGAACCTTCCTCGGCGTGCCACCAGAGCCTCTGGGGCCCTGGAAGTCCCCACCCACTGCAGGTTTTGGACTCTGAGGAATTTTCGGACCTCAAAAGGGCCCCGACTTTGAACGGCCGTAACTCCGGGACCCCGCCGCCCAGAGACACCAGACTCGGGTCAAAGTAGGGTCTGGGTGGGCCCCTCACAACGAGCCAACCCCCGAGCTCCGGGGCCCCCGGGTCCCGGAGAAAATGGGCCCAACGGGACGGGGCGCACCTCGGAAGGAAAGGTCCCAGGGGCCCGGGGAGGTGGGGTCCGAGAGGGCCCGGGGGGAGCCCCCGACACCCGAAAGGGCGAGCCGCTGGGACCTCCCCTTTCCGAGATACGGGTCGTTTTGTCCAAAAGTCCCTCGCGCGTAACCGGGCCTATCTCGGGAACCGAAGGGCCCAGCGGCTCGGGACGGCGGTTGCCAGGGCTACCCTAGGGGACCCTACTGCTCCCGCCGTCCCGAGCCACGGGGACCTTCCGGTCCCGAGATACGGCCACTTCCTGTCCAGCTTTGACCGGGCGTAACTCGGAGAGGAAGCCG
>JARWKJ010000234.1:0-28314 GCA_029959095.1 Rhinichthys osculus
TCTGCATATATCCTTCGCGATCGATATCGCACGTTTGTCGATGGAGCGGGTTAAGAGCATACTAAATGTTCTGACCGCATTAGTGCAGGACAAAGCTCTGATGATATCAGAAGTTACAGGGACGGATGGTAGCTGTACAAAGTACACAGGCTACATCGTAATTTTAATTTTAATGGAGAGTAGCCTAAAACAAAGGCAGAACACCGTATAATCTGATAGGTAGCATTATTTGATAGAACGCCAGCACCGTAACTTCATATTGACGCGCGGCTAAACAAAGACAGAGTGCCGTAACTCGATATGAGCGTTCCAAAACTAAGCCAAAGAGCCGTAACAACAGTTACGGTGTTCTGCCTTGGTTTCTCATGGGCTTTTGGAAGTTACGGTTAAGACAAACCATTATTTTCTCGAAAAAACAACGGAATTGACTCAAGATACTTATCCACATGATAAAGGAGGTCTTGAATGTGCCAAAAATATCAATAACTAATTTTCGACCAAAAACGAAGTTACGGTCTTTTGCCTTTGCACGGCAGTATTCTAGGTTATTACGTGAGCAAGTTTTTTTTGTCCAATAATTAGAATCTCTGTTTTTTCTGAATTAAGTAGTAGGAAATTACTAGTCATCCAATTTTTTATATCAGCTATGCATTCTGTTAATTTTGCGAATTGGTAAGTTTCGTCAGGGCGTGAAGAAATATAGAACTGAGTATCATCAGCATAACAGTGAAAACTAATGTCATGCTTCCTAATGATATATCCTAAGCGTAGCATGTACAGAGTGAACAGCAACGGACCTAGTACTGAGCCTTGTGGTACACCATACTGAACTTGTGATCGATAACACAAGGACAATGATAACACCATGCAGCCAAAACAACCTCTGCTCACTGACACAATCTCAGCTGAGCCCTGCCCACAGAGCTCACCACAGACAGACTGTCACGGATTTGAACTGCTCGAAGTTTCAGCACCCAAGGATGACTTTCTGGAAAACAGCCAGGAAAACCAGGACAATATATCACAGCCTCCCGTAACACCAGAGCAATAGCCCCTCTCACCAGACATGTTATTCCTCTCTCCAGCTTCCCCGCTTCTGGGCTTCTCTGAGAAATTGGAGGAACTGGTGTATGCTGGAACTAAACTATCCCACTCTTTTGCTGCAAGACCCCAGATATCAACCAAAAAGGGGCAACCACCAAAGCCTGCGGGCCCAGCTCGGCTTCCCCCTCCTCCAGAGCTCTTCGACCTCTGCCACAACACCAGGGCCCACACCCTCCTCCATCTGCTCTAGGTGAACCAAAAACAACTGATACCAGCTCTCAGTGATATGTGTCGGGTCCCCGCTATGATAACAGTAACTTTCTCAAATGTTTACAGAACAAGTGGGAACCCAGTGTTCCTGTATCTTTCTCTATTTCTGTTATATTACATGATAGAAAGTCTAAGGTCTTCTCAAGACGTACGGCAAACCTATCTAATCTGCTGCCTGTTACATGTCAAACTAAGATTTCTGTGGGGGAAATAATTAATTTTAAATATCCAATCACTTAAAAATAAATCACAAACAACCTAGATTGTATGCTTCTAAATGAAACTTGGCTAGAAGACAGCTGCTGTGCAACAATCCTAAATGAAACAGCCCCTCCTAACTTTACTTTTATGAGTGTCTGCAGAGCGGGTAAGAGAGGTGAGGGTGTAGCTGCTCTATTTAAAGATGTCTATCAATGTAAGCAAGTGTCATTTGAGAATTACCCGTCTTTCGAATATCTGGGCATTGTGTTAAAAGGTGCTCCACGCATTTTACTTATCATTATTTACAGGCCTCCAAAATACTCTCCAACTTTTGCTTAGGACTTTACAGAACTGTTATCAACAATTTCCTCAGAGTTTGACTGTTTTGCCATTGCTTTAGATTTTAATATTCACATAGATAATGCAGAAACCAATATGGCAAAAGAAATCATAACTGTTTTAAATACTTTTGATCTGACTCAACATGTACACGGACCCACACACAATCGTGGACACACTCTAGATTTACTTATCAGTAAGGGTCTAAAGATTTCATCGATTGTTATTAAGGACGTAGCACTGTCTGATCATTTCTGTATTTTCTATGCTATATTGATCTCTCCTACTATTGAAGCAAGATCTGTGTCTGTCAAGAAGAGATGCTTAAATGAGAACACTAGTGTGCTATTTATGAAGGCCATATCTTTTATGAAGGCCATATCTTTAACACCAAGCATATCTACGGACTCTGTTGATGATCTCCTTGAGTCCTTTAACTCAAAAGTAGAGTGTAATTGAGGATATTGCTCCTGTGAAAGTCAGGAAGAAGAGAGGCAGACAAAAAGCACCTTGAAGAAACTCAACAGCACTGCAAAATATGAAAAGACAATGCAGAAAAGCTGAGCGCATGTGGCGGAAGGCAAAACTTGTAGTCCATTATTACATCTATAAAGACAGCCTTCATGCTTTCAATGTGGAACTAGGCAAAAGACAGACTTTCCAGACAGACTTTCTTCTCAATTATTATAAACAGAAACATAAATACACACATACTCTTTTTGCTACTGTAGAGAGTCTAACAAACCACCCAAGCCAGATTCCCAGTGAAATGCTCTCAGACAGCAAATGCAGAGATTTTGCTTCCTTCTCTGAGAAAATCAATAATATCAGAAAGGCGATCAGCATATCCTCGTGTGGCACTAAGACAGATCAGACCACATCCTCATAAAGTTACTATGTCTGATTTCGAAGAAATTAATGGTACAATTTTGGAATAAACACTGTACAGCACCTTAAAACATCAACCTCCGCCCTTGACACACTCCCCACCTTTTTCAAAAGGGACTTTTCCATAAAACTGCAGTTGTCAAGCCCCTCCTAAAAAAGAACAATCTGCATAGCAACATATTGAGCAATTACAAACCAATCTCAAATCTTCCTTTCATAGGCAAGATCATTGAAAAAGTTGTCTTCAATCAGCTGAACAACTTCCTAATCTCAAATGGAGACTTTGACAATTTTCAATCTGGTTTCCAACCACAGCACAGAGACAGCGCTCATAAAGATAATAAACGATATTCGGTTAAACTCGACCTCAGTGCTGCATTTGACACTGTCAATCATAGCATACTTCTTGACAGGCTGGAAAACTGGGTCGGGCTTTCTGGGATAGTCCTAAAATTGTTCAGGTCATACTTAGGAGGGAGAGGTTATTATTTGAGTATAGGTGACCATAAGTCTGAATGGACATCCCTCAAGGAGTCCCTCAAGGCTCAATTCTTGTGCCACTCCTGTTCAACATGTACATGCTCCCACTGAGCCAAATAATGAAAAAGAACCAAATTGCTTACCACAGCTATGCAGATGACACACAGATCTTCTTAGCCCTATCGCCTAACGATTACAGCCCCATTGACTCCCTGTGCCAATGCGTTGATGAAGTCAACAGTTGGATGTGGCAAAACTTTCTTCAGTTAAACAAAGACAAAACTGAAGTCATTGCCTTTTGAAACAAAGTTGACGTTCTCAAGGTGAACGCATACCTTGACGCTAGGGGTCAAACAACTACAAATCAAGTCAGGAATCTTGGTGTGATTCTGGAGTCAGACCTTAGTTTCAGTTGTCATGTCAAAGCAATAACTAAATCAGCATACTATCATCTCAAAAATATTGCAAGAATTAGATGCTTTGTTTCCAGACAAGACTTGTAAGTCTTGTTCATGCTTTCATCACCAGCAGGGTGGATTATTGTAATGGACTCCTCACTGGCCTTCCCAAAAAGACCATAAGACAGTTGCAGCTCATACAGAATGGTGCTGCCAGGATTCTGAGCAGAACCAGAAAATATGAACACATCACACCAGTCCTCAGGTCTTTACATTGGCTCCAAGTTACATATAGGATTGATTTTAAAGTATTATTACTGGTATATAATCACTCAATGGCCTAGGACCTCAATACATTGCATTGCTTTGCCAGATGAGAAGTTTAATTATGTATAATCGTATTACTCTTTTAATTATTTTTATAACTGTATGTCTATGTCCGACTGAGTGCACTTTATTCCTCCTTTTGATTCTAAACTGAACTCAAATGGCACTGAGAATTGGGTAAGAGACAAACATAAATTATTTAATTGGGGAACTTGAGAGATGAAACCATCCTGATGACCTGGGTCTGTGGTGGAGTTGTGAGTTTGATGTGTAATTAAACTCGAGGTTCTGTGGAGTGTGGACTGGATTGATTCCATTCCTAGAGCTTCCGAACAAATGGGTTTTTGGGGTGCGGACTGATGGGGCAGTGAACCCGAGGTTACCCTGTGAGTTAGTCCTAGAGCTCCTCCTGTCCGATTTTAGGGAAAAATCTGGTCCATCAGAGACGTCCAATAGATTTATTAGGTGTGCCGAAAGAACACCACAGACACAGTGAAATTACCATGGGAAAATTTCAGAGTAAAACTGGGAGTTGTGAAAAATACGATATGCCGGTGTTTTGCCAGATGAGAAGTTTATCTATCTTTTTACTCTTTTAATTAATTTTATAACTGTTTTAATTTTCCTTGCTTTTATTTTGTGATTATTTTAATTATTTTCTGGAAAGCACTTTGAATTGCCATAGTATATGGAATATGCTATATAAATAAACTTCCCTTCCCTTGCCTAAAAGAGGCAATTTCGTATTAAAAGAGCAAATTCCTCTAAAAAAGCTGCACTGCAGATCGTGTCTTTCCTTGTCCTTCTGGTTGAGGGCGATTTCTCTCTCCCTTGGCTGGGCCGTGCTCTTTCTGAAACAGCGTTTGTGGATGGGTCATGCGCTCACTGTGAGAGCATGCCCATGGGAACTTTGCGGTCGTGACTCTCATACTTCTTCAAGATGCTGAGAGTCTCCTCAATTGCTTCCCGTCCTGGTCATTCTACCTCCGGGTATGAGGCTTCGGCGATGAGTGCTTAGGGCGATCTGGGGGTTACAATGGGAGAGTTTCTGCTGGGTGGTTTAGCCATAGGTGTCTCTCCTGGACCACATGTGTGGACATCTCCTGACCCCGGGACTGAGCTGTAACCTTCAAATCCCGAAGGGCATAGTCCCCAGGTCGAGTTTCTGGATGAGAAACACACAGAGCTTCAGAAGATCTGAGCAGCTCTTTGCTTGCTTTGTAGGTCAGCAGAAAGGGAAGGCTGTCTCCAAACAGAGATTGACTCACTGGATTGTGGAAGCCATTCTCCGGGCTTATCAGATCCAAGGTGTAACGTGCCCATTTGGAATGTGAGCTCACTCCACTAGGGGTATTGCAGCCACATTGGCTTTGGTGAACTGTGCTTCATTAGCAGACATATGTAGAGCTGCGTGCTGGGGTACACCCAACGCCTTCGCTAGATTCTATAATCTTTGTATGGAACCAAAATTCCTAAGAGTAATTAAACAAATAAATTTAACCAGTGAGGTATTAATTGGTTTATTAAAAAGAAATTATGAAGTCTCTTATGCTCAACAAACATGCTTTTCTTTGATTAAAATACAGTTAAACATAAAATGTAATTTATTCCTGTGATGCAATGCTGAAATTTCAGCAGCCATTACTCCAGTTTTCAGTGTCACACAATCCTTTAGAAATCATTCTAATATGCTGATTTGCTATTCAAGAAACAATTATTATTATTATTAATGTTTAAAACAGTTGCACTGTTTAATATTTTGGTGGAAACTGTGATTCAGTTTTTTTCAAGATTTTTTGATTAATAGAAAGTTCATACGAACAGCATTTGTTTGAAATAGTAACCTTTTGGCTAGATACTGCCATTTATTTTAATATATTGACAAATCAGTTACAATTTCTTATTAAATGGACACATTCCAACTCAGATTATGATAGATTTAGAACAAAACAAATGTAATAATATTAAATTAAGGCAAGGTGAGGCAAGTTTATTTATATAGTACATTTCATACACAATGGTAAATCAAAGTGCTTTACATAGAGGAAATTAAAATAATCAAAAGAAATAAGAAAAATTAAAACAGTCTAGAATAAAAAAATAAAATAAAATACAGTACAAACAGTCGGACGAACAGTGGCACAGTGCTCATTCAGTAAATGCACAGCTAAACAGATGTGTTTTGAGTCTGGATTTGAATGTGACTACTGTAGGAGCACATCTGATCTCCTCTGGAAGCTGGTTCCAGCTGCGGCTGGCATAATAGCTAAAAGCAGACTCCCCATGCTTAGTGTGAACCCTTTGTATTTCTAGCTGATGTGATCCTAATGATCTGAGTGATCTGTTGGGTTTATATTCAGTGAGCTTATCTGTAATATATTGAGATCCTAGCCCATTGAATGATTTATATACCAGTAATCAGTGGTGGGCCGTCAGGGCCAGCAATGCCTTCTCTGCTGGCCTAAACACTATCAGAATCACTGACTTGCACTTTAATATATTTTTTCCATGAATGAGTATTAAATTATTCCCAATAGTTCATTCTCTTAATTTTATAGCTTTTCTCTTGGTTGCGCTGCTTCCAGTAGTGTATGTTTATTTTAGCGCTTTTATCCAATCATATTTCAGCCATCATGCGTTGCCAGGGTCAAAGAAATCTGCCCTCAGGCCTTCAGAATCGACAGTGCGGGCGCCTGTAGCTTACAATGAATGGCAATGAAACCGTTGCTTTAACCAATCAGATAAGCAGTCAGATTTAATCAGCCAATCAGATTTCGATTTGACTGCAGCGGGGCCATCTAGCAGGCATACAATAACGTCGGCATTTTCACGTTCTTTGATTGGATGCTCAGAGCGCGTACTATTACTGGTAGTCAGTAGGCTATCCGCATCTGTAGCGAACTGCAAACTAAAATATATTCCTGTAGATTTAATAGTTTTTCAACCCACAAATGAATGTTTCTTTCCCTCCTCGACCCCCCAGCAGGTTCAAACCTACCGGAAAAAATCCCTTATTCAGCCTGAGCTTAACGCAGAGTCACGGAACTCTATTCGATCTGTCCGGGTAAAAACTGACTAATGTAAGTTATGCCACGAATCATTTTGAAGGCAAAAGTCCCGCTGATCTCATTGCTTTCGTTCAAAACTCTGTGTGAGAGCATGGGACAGCGGTACACATCGTCAGGTTATGCGGTGACTGTGTCCACTGCTTCTGTCGAGCAGACACTCTCTAAAGCAAATTAAAACTTATGCTAGAAATATGACGGGACTCGACTATCAGCATTAGACTCGTTATTGTTGGAACTGAAACGCACAGAAAGCCTATACAACAGAGTAATTTAAGTCATCCTGAGGAAAGAAATAAGGATGGATTTTGTGTAAAACATAATCAGTAGTTTTGCTGAGTAGCCTATAATGCTTTTTTTCCCGTGGTGAATATGATTTTCTTCTTAATTTTTCTTTTAAATCTATGATCGAAACTTAATTTTATTTCAAACATCCATACTATTGTAACCATTGAACGACAAGATAAGGGAGGCTCCGTTTCTGAACTTATAATCGGAACGCAAGAACAACTGTATACACAAACGCACCAGCCGAACTCACGCGCTCGTTTCTTTCTACCGGCCTTTTCCAAACTCACCGCATTAACCCAATAACTGCCGGTGCAAAATAAAAACAACAATTATAGAGTCTTTGCACTGCTACACTATTAAAAGTTATTAATTCAGGTAGGACAGAAGGCCTAGGTGTGAAATGCACGGCCCGCCACTGCCAGTAATAATACTTTAAAATCAATCCTAAATGTAACTGGGAGCCAGTGTAAAGACCTGAGGACTGGTGTGATATGTTCATATTTTCTGGTTCTGCTCCGAATCCTGGCAGCTAAGTTCTGTATGAGCTGCAACTGTCTTATGGTCTTTTTAGGAAGGCCAGTGAGGAGTCCATTACAGTAATTCACCCTGCTGGTGATGAAAGCATGCACAAGTTTCTCTAAGTCTTGACTGGAAGCGAATATCGTTTATTATCTTTATGAGCGCTGTCTCTGTGCTGTGATGCAGTCGGAAACCAGATTAAAAATTGTCAAAGTATCCATTCAAGCTTAAGAATTTGTTCAGCTGATTGAAGACAACTTTTTCAATGATCTTGCCTATGAAAGTTAGATTTGAGATCGGTCTATAGTTGCTTAATATGGTCTTATCCAGATTGCTCTTTTTCAGGAGGGGCTTGACAACTGCAGTTTTCTGGGAAAACTCCCAGAGAGAAGTGAGGCATTTACCACTTCTAGGAGATCTGCTTCTAAGCTGTTTAACACACTTTTGAAAAAAGTGTGGGAAGTGCGTCAAGGGCGCAGGTTGATGTTTTAAAGTGCTGTTCAGTTTCTTCCAAAATTTTGCCATCAATTTCTTCGAAATCAGACATAGTAACTACTTTCTCCGGTTGTGGTCTGATCTGTCTGACCCCAGTGCAACTCAAGGATGTGCTGATCACCTTTCTGATATTAATGATTTTCTCAGAGAAGAAAGAAGCAAACTCACTGCACTTGCTGTCTGAGAGCATTTCACTGGGAATCTGGCTTGGGGGGTTTGTCAGTCTTTCTACAGTAGCAAAAAGAGTGTGTATGTTGTTTACGTTGCTGTTTATAATATTCGAGAAGAAAGTCTGTCTAGCTTTCCCTAGTTCCATATTGAAAGCATGGATGCTGTCTTTGTAGATGTTATAATGGACTACAAGTTATAATGGACTACAAGTTTTGTCTTCCACCACATGTGCTCTGCTTTTCTGCATTGTCTTTTCATATTTTGCACTGCTGTTGAGTTTCTCCAAGGTGCTTTTTGTCTACCACTCTTCTTCCTGACTTTCACTGTCAGGCTGCAAACCGCTGTGCATGCTGAAGGTCTGAAGGGGCCAACACAACAACATCATCCGCAAAGAGGAGAGACGAAATCGTGTGGTCCCCAAACCTGACACCCTCTGGCCCCTGTCTGCGCCTAAAAATTCTGTCCATAAAAGTTATGAACAGAACTGGCGACAAAGGGCAGATGAAACGACCACAAAGTCGATCATCGACCTACGGCCTAGGGTGTCCTGGTGCCACGTGCACTGGTGGACACCCTTATGCTTGAACATGGTGTTCGTTATGGACAAACTGTAACTAGCACAGAAGTCCAATAACAAAACACCGCTCGAGTTCAGGTCAGGGGGGCCGTTCCTCCCAATCACGCCCCTCCAGGTGTCACTGTCGTTGCCCACGTGGGCATTGAATTCCCCAAGTAGAACGACGGAGTCCCCAGTCGGAGCACTTTCCAGCACCCCTCCCAGAGACCCCAAGAAGGCCGGGTACTCTGCACTGCCGTTTGGCCCGTAAGCACACACGACAGTGAGAGACCCATCCCCGACCTGTAGACGCAGGGAAACGACCCTCTCGTTCACCGGGGTAAACTCCAACACATGGCGGCTGAGCTGGGGGGCTATAAGCAAACCAACTCCAGCTCGCCGCCTCTCACCATGGGCAACTCCAGAGTGGTGAAGAGTAGTGCTGCCACTAACGACTAATTTTCTAACGACTAATCTTTCGACTAATTTTTCGATTAGTCGACTAATCTAAATGACTAATTTAAAAAAAAAACATTGTTTGTCATTTCGTTGTGTCCATTTTATTTTGAACTCAACTGAAGGGACATGTATTAACAATCTAAGCATAAGTATCTCCATTTCCATTAGGCTATTAGTCAGAGTCCTAATCTAATCCTCTATTAACAAACATGCATGTATTCATTACTTAAATTAGCTCTTTGTTCTGCCTTAAATTAATACATTAGCTTACTGTACATTTTTATATGTACATTTCTGAAATGCATAACTGATAACATCACTCTGAATTGTAGGCTAAAGTAGATGCAATGCATGCATTTTAGGTAAAGCTGCTTTGAAACAATATGTATTGTGAAAAGCGCTATACAAATAAATTGGAATTAAATTGAAAGAGTCTGGACTAGCCTACTACGCTTAGCTCTGCCTTATAATGCATCGCGCTGAAACCAGGCAGGCACACAGCTCGCGTTTACACTTGCGTGCATGCCGGGCCCGTGCCGCGGTTCGCATGAATGTGAAAGCAGCATGGACTCGGGTGCGCGTTTTAGCTGATTATGTATTTAGTTAAATAAAACACATGTAAGGGATGATAGTGTTGATGATTTACCTTGGATACGAGCGAGAGCGAGTCTGCAGTGTATTCGCGCTTAGCGCGTGGAATCAGGGCAACAAATTTGGAAAAGAGTCTCCTCAAAAGAGTCCGTTTGCAAGCAGCAGAAGGCCACCTTATGTGACACACGCACCTGTGTTGTTCACTCAGCTGTGCATAATAGCACAGAATTAATTAAAATATATATATTGACACGCGTTCTGTTCTATCATGCGCCGTGCACGTTTGCGATGGCGTAAGATTCACGCAAACGCACCAGGGTTCGGTAGAATTAAGTTGAGTGTGAAACCAAACCAACGCTGCGGGGGCGCCGGGAAACAATCGGGCTCAGGCTCGGACCGCAGCAAACGAGCCCAGTGTGAAAGGACCGTCACCTGCCTCCGCAATTTTTCATATCAAAGCAGTGAAGGCGGGAGAGGGGGAAGGAAGAGGATGGCAGATTAACCAGCAGGGCGCGCACAGCGCACAGACTGGTGTGTGGAGGTGCATTACAGTGAGCCGTTTGAGACGGGAGCCCAAAAATAAATATGCGGTCAATAGTAAAACGACACGTCGACTAAAATAATTGGCGTCGACTAATTTGCATGGTCGATTATGTCGACTAATCGTGGCAGCACTAGTGAAGAGTCCATCCTCTCTCAAGGAGTGTGGTTCCAGAGCCCAAGCCGTGCGTAGAGGTGATCCCGACTATCTCTAGTCGGAACCTCTCCACCTCACGCACAATCTCAGGCTCTTTCCCCGCCAGCGAGGTGACGTTCCACGTCCCTAGAGCTAGTTTCTGTGTCAAGGGATCGGGTTGTCGAGGCATAACATTATGTGAATGTTAAAATCTCCAGCAATGGCAAAACAGTCAAACTCTGAGGAAATTGTTGATAACAGTTCTGTAAAGTCCTCAGCAAAGGCTGGAGAGTATTTTGGAGGCCTGTAAATAATGATAAGTCAAATGCGTGGAGCACCTTTTAACACAATACCCAGATATTCGAAAGACGGGTAAATCCCAAATGATATTTGCTTACATTGATAAACATCTTTAAAAAGAGCAGCTACACCCCCACCTCTCTTACCCGCTCTGCAGAAGACACTCATAAAAGTAAAGTTAGGAGGGGCTGTTTCATTGAGGACTGTTGCACTGCAGCTGTCTTCTAGCCAAGTTTCATTTAGAAACATAAAATCCAGGTTGTATGTGGTTAAGTCGTTGACTAGAAATTTATTTTTAAGTGAGCAGATGTTTAAAAGTGCTAACTTAACAGTCTTACTTTTTTTCCCCACAGCAATCTTAGTTTGGCGTGTAATAGGCACCAGATTAGATGGGTTTGCTGTACGGCTTTTGTTGGCCTTAGACTTTCTATCATGTAATCAAACAGCAATAGAGAAAGAAAGACTGGGTTCCCGCTTGTTCTGTAAACATTTGAGAAAGTTACTGTTATCATAGCGGGGACCTGACACTGAGAACTGGTATCAGTTGTTTTTGGTTCACCTCGAGCAGTTGGGGGAGGGTGTGAGCCCTGGCGTTGTGGCAGAGGCCTAAGAGCTATCACAGGAGGAGGGGAGGGCGAGCTGGCCCCGCAGGCTTTGGTGGTTGTGGGGCCTGCCGTTTTTTGGTTGATATCTGGGGGCTTGCAGAAAAAGAGTGGGATAGTTTGGTTCCAGCATACACCATTTCTTCCATTTTTTCTGAGAAGCACAGAAGGAGAGATGCTGGAGAAAGGGATAACGTGTCTGGTGAGAGGGGCTGTTGCTCTGGTGTTACCGGAGGCTGTAATATGCTGTCCTGTTTTACCTGGCTGGTTTCCAGAAAGTGGTCCGTGGGTGCTGAATCTTGGAGCCGTTCTAATATGTCACAGTCTGTCTGTGGTGAGCTCTGTGCTCAGGGCTCAGCTGAGATTGTGTTAGTGAGCAGAAGTTGTTGTGGCTGCGTGGTGTTATCATTGTCCTTTTGTGATATGTCATCCGCATGTCCATTCAGGTGCTGAATTGAAGTCCTGTGGTTATTCATACTGTGTCCAGGTGTGTGTGTGCCATTCAGGTTGAGTGGATTGGCACACACTGCAGAAGGATTATTGAGAGAGAAGTAGATATTGTCCTTAGAACTCTTAAACCAAGTTTGTTTGGGTGGTGGCCATCCTGTTGAAACAGTTGCCTCTGACTCCAGAAAAGATTGAAGTTGTCAATGAAGTTCACTCCTTTTATATTGCAGGTTTTTTGAAGCCATGTATTAAGCCCAAGCAACTGTGAAAACCTTTGTTCCTCTTGCTGGGAGTGGTTCACTGATGAATGTTTGAACTTTCAGTCTTTTAAGTGTTTCAGAAACTTAATTGAAATCCTTCTTAAGGAGTTCTGACTGCTCTTTATGAATATTATTTTTCCCCACATGAATGATGAGTCGATTTGCGGACTTATGTTTCATCAGAATGTTCTGAAGTTCCCTGTTTACATCAGAAGTTGTTGCTTGTGGAAGACAGCACGTAGTTGTATCCCTGATACTAATGTTTCTGATTATGGAGTCACCCACTATCAGAGTCCTGTGCTCGGCTGCGCTCTGAGCTGTGATGCTGTCTGCTCCACCTTGAGTGCCAGTTAGCATCAATGTTAGCTACTGGCTGATTCAGTCTGTGTTCGATCACATTCATTACATTTGGGGATTCCTCATTTATTTATACTTCAGGAGACCAATGTTTGCAATCCTTGTCAGAGCCATATCTGGGGTAGAGGATGCTACTGCGGCAATTTGTGATGCTCGTGACAATCTGATGTCTCGAGTGCCTTTGGGTCTCGCTCCCTGTTTGTGCCATCGATTTGTAAGTTGATCGGCTTGTTTCTCTACACTCAGTATGGCCTGTCATGGAGCACTAGATTCATGGGACTCACCGGCTGCATGCTGAGGCTCACCGGCTGTATGCCATGTCGAAGCTCTGTTGTGTGTTCCGTCTGGTTCGGTGGTCCCGCAAATAACTTTGTTTCAAGAACCGCAATCCTTTGTAAAAGTCTGTGGCAGTTAGAGCAGCAAGTAGATTCCAGAAGAGGCTCTTATTCTTTTGAATGTAGGCAGTTGTGTTTTCCCTTCCCCGGAATGTAAGCTTTCAGTGGGAGGCTGGTCTGATAAAGAATACTGCTTTTTTATAGTAATCCAAGCATTTGAGCACTGTGCTGATTTTCTGAAGTTAAAATTAGGTGATAAAAGGAGATAAAATATAAAAATATAAAAGCGATAGAGCAAAGCGCAGAGCAGTAAGCAAGAGCGTCCGAACAGTAGCTGAGCAGGAAGTGGAAGGAATTACCTTTCAAATTAAGTGAATTGCCTTTTATAAATAAATAAAAAGTCTAAAAAAACACAACAGAAAAAGATGCATTTACAAACGAAAACGTATTAGTGTGGACATGTCTTAAGTCGCTGTGTCTCGTTCCCTTTCTCAGGGAACCATGGTTACAGTCGTAACTGAGATGTTTTTCTAATTCAGTCTGTGTCCAGTGCAAACTTAATAGCCAAGACGCATAAGTTAATATTTCTCAAATACTAGCCAAGAAAGCTATTCTTCAAAATTTAAAAACAAGACAATTATTAAACATCAATCATTGGTTAAATTTACTATTAGAACACATGACAATGGAAAAAAATAGCTGCAATAGCTAGAAAGAGCATAAGGGTCTTTTTGGAAATTTGTTCCCCCTTTGTACCGTATTTTCCACACTATAAGGCGCACCGGATTATAAGGCGCACCTTCAATGAATTACCTATTTTAGAACATTTTTAATATATAGGGCGCACCGTATTATAAGGCGCATAAGATACTGCAGTCAAACGTTTGACTGGGTTTGCGTTATGCATCCACTAGATGTCAACAAATGTCAACAAAACAGTCAGATAAAGTCAAACTTTATTAAGCGTTCTGACAACTCCGTTCACTCCCATGGTAACGTTGTTCAAACGTTAAAGGAAAACTCCGGTCAATTTTAACATTGAGCTCATTTTTTGTAAATTTGGAGTGCTGTCAGTACAGATAACAACGACAAAAACCAGTGTTGCCTACACGGTGTTATCCTCTTTTTAAAATTTGCACCCTGTTGACTTAAACGGGACAAGTTTTAAACCTGCTTTTAGCCTCTTAACAACCTTAATGTGTCATTAAGTTACAAGTGCACAGCCATGTGAGTGAACACGGTGAATCTGACTGCAGTAAATGTGAAAGATATGAATAAAAATTATGTTTATTCAGCCAGCTCACATACCCGTATTTTCTTCCTGTTTTCGGTCGAAGTCCACAGTAGTCGATTGTCGAGTGCGCGCGTGCGATCATTGGTAACTAAGCAACACTGGAGACTCAGACTATCAGCTGTCAGCCGTTGACGGTGCTGTGTGGTGTTCTGAGAATATCAGCTCAAATGGATAGTTCATCCGAATCAGATATTGAACACACGGAGGAGGTTTGATCGCGCGCAAACTCGACAATTGACTACTGTGGACTTCGGCCGAAAACAGGAAGTAAATACAGGTATGTGAGCCGGCTGAATAAAGAGATTATTCCTGCCTTCGTGAAAGCTCGGATCACAGTTGAGACTGATATATCAGCCCAGGCATCCACGATCCATTGGCAGATAGTGGCGTAAGTCGCCCGGCGCTGTCTCCCCGTCTTGGTGAACGTGTGTTCACCATCCATATATAAGGCGCTCCGCATTATAAGGCGCACTGTCGTTTTTTGAGAAAATTAAAGGCTTTTAAGTGCGCCTTATAGTGCGGAAAATACGGTACATTTTTGGTATTGAGGATCATCCTTATTTACATTTGCGAAAATTCTGTTCAGACATACAGTTGTGTGAAAAAGAAAGATGATCTTAGAGAAGCAACTGTTGCTGCCCTTCAAACTAGAAAGGGTTACAAGGCCATCTCAACACAATTTGAAGTCTATCATTCTACATTCTATTATTCACAAGGGGAAAACATTCAAGACAGTTGCCAATCTTCCCAGGAGTGGACGTCCCAGGAAATTCACCCCAAGTCCAGACCGTGGACTGCTCAGAGAAACTGCAAATAAACCAAGAGCTACATCTCAGACTATACAGGCCTCAGTTTGCATGTTAAATGTTAAACTTCATGACAGTACAATTAGAAAAAGGAAGTGTTGCCAGGAGAAAGCCTCTTCTCAAGAACATGGCAGCACGGCTTAGGTTTACAAAGTTGCATCTGAACGAACCACAAGACTTCTGGAATAATGTTCTTTGGACAGACGAGACCAAAGCGGAGATGTTTGGCTATAATGCACAGCACCACAAACCAAACACAGCATATTAACACAAACACCTCATACCAACTGTCAAGCACGGTGGAGAAGGGGTGATAATTTGGGCTTGTTTTGCAGCAATAGGACCTGGGCACCTTGCAGTAGAGGTCTTCATAGAGGACCCGGGACCCATACTGGTTTGGATCTATATTTTAAATGGTCAGCCGGGTCGGGTCCCAATCTATTACTTCATGTCTCAGGTCTGTTTAATATTATGCGTAATACCCGAGTCAATCGGAGAACAACCTGCCATGACCAGAGTCAGTCAGCGCTGTGAGTGTGTTTTGACACAATGATTTTACCAATTTACAATTGTCTCATTTATGAATGAACCATCTTATAAAATGTTTGGTCAGACTCTTCTCAGAGAGCACAGAGATGATGGCAAAGAAGTAATGGTAACGTCAGCGGCCATGGCACTGAACGAAAAATCGTTATTATAGTTCAAAAGGGCAAACAGTCGAAGTTATCTTATTATGTGAGTTGAATCGAGATATAAAAAAATGAAAAACTGAAGAGTCGCATTTGTCATCCGTCACCGTGACAGCAAATGGACTTTTGAAGCTGGAATAATGAGTGGATTAATCATGCTCTTTCAATAGGCAAGAGAGGAATAACATGGATGGAATTTTCTGTCAGGACTGTTTTTCTGTTTCTTATCACAGTCAAGTACAAGGGAGAAGGCTACCAACATCAAGTAAGACAACTTGTTTATTGACTTGTTCATAGCAATTTGCTGTAGAATATGTTCCAATCGTGTCCAGTCAGGTTGGGTTAAACTTTCAAATAGTTTAGAAGGGGCCACGTCGGTTCGGGGTAGTACATTTATGGCATTTCTTGGTTCTGCACAGGTCCAGGTCCAACTTTCAAATAAAAGACGGGTCCAGGTCGGTTCCGTGTAGCATATTTACGGGTCTCTTCGGGTTCGGGTTTTTGGAACCGTGAAGACCTTGCAGTCATTGAGTCAACCATGAACTTTTTACATACTAAAGTATTCTACAGTCAAATGTGAGGCCATCTGTCTGACAGCTAAAGCTTGGCCGAAATTGGGTCATGCAACAGGGCAATGATTCACTAACACACCAGCAAATCTACAACAGAATGGCTGAAAAAAGAAAAGAATTAATGTGTTGCATTGGCCCAGTCAAAGTCCAGGCCTCAAACCGATTGAAATGCTGTGGCAGGACCTTAAAAGAGCGGTGCATACATAGATGCCCACAAACCTCCAAGAAATGAAGCAATGTTGTAAAGAACAGTGTGACAAAATTCTTCCACGACGATGTGAGAGACTTAGGCCCCTTAGAAATTGACTTAGATCAATTTTTTAATTGATCACACCAAACGTGTTTTTTGCAGTGAGAGGCACGTTTTTTTAATTGTTTTCAGATGGCAGACGCACCGGTCTCGTATCTCTCACAGAGAAGCGGAAGCATAAAAGGAGGAGCGACAACAGTAAAGGACGAGAGAGTCCAGGCCTGGACTATTTTATTTGATGTTTTGTTTTGTTTTGTTATATGTGACGGCAGTCGTCCGTGAGGGGCTGCTGTCTTTACTTTGGTTTTATATTTGTTTTATTTTGTTATTAAAGGTGCAATATGTCAAAAGTTTGAGTATATTAACAGAAATGCAATATGACATCCATAACTATGTTTTCAGTGGTGTATAAAGAACTTACTTAATAAACCGTAATGTTTTTATTACCTTAGAATGAGACATTTATATCTACATAACCGCGGGCACCCCCTTCTATGAAGGTCGACATATTGTGACATGTTTCTACCGTAACCGGCAGCGAACAAACAGCGCTACAGAACGCGTTTCGTCACTACCTTGAAAGAGAAGCCACAGAAACCTAGAAGCTAGCCATAAACACCGTGAGTAGTAATCCCTTGTCAGTGGTGTAAAATATGTAGTTGGATTGTTTCATGTAACTTAGTTCTTCTCCCTCGCTGTGTTATGGCTTTGCTATCTGGGGATAAATGTGCTGGTTACGTTCGTGAGACAGCTGATTAGTACTCTTGTCATTGACCGTAAAACAGTATGTTACAGGAATCACCAACCCGTCCATCGCGGTCGACAAGTCGATCTTGGAAGCATTTTAAGTCGATCGCGAAGAGTTTTCGAAAATCAGTGAAAAAAAGCCTATTGTGTAGTAAATGGTGTCTAGGGGATGCGGAGGCGCGCGCGCTGTTACACCGTAGCTTCTTCAAAAGGGAGGGGTGAGCAGTGGGCTGAGCCTTTAGTGCAACTCGCAACCACACTAAACCACACTTTTTCGCCGCTAAAAATCACTGCACCTTTAAAGTCTTTTGAATGTTCGCCGGTTCCCGCCTCCTTCTTCCCACAACATCTAACTGCGTTACAATCATATTAATCTCCTTGCATGTTCAGAATTACTATGCACCAGCCATATAGTAGAACTCATTTATTTCAGGTATTCATTTCTATATTTTTCTATCTGTAAAATTGCAGATTACTTTAAGTAATTGCAGTATTTTTTTCACATTGTATTGTTGTAAAATACTTTATTTGCTAGATTGTGTTTTTTGTGTAATAAGAAAAAAGTAAAAAAGAAAACAGCATTAAAAAATATCTTTACTGTCATATGTGATCAATTTAATACATTTTTGCTGATTAGAAGTATTCATTCCTTTCATAATATTGATAAAACTATAAATTATTATTACTAAATAAATTATTCGTTTAGATTCATTATCTAAAATAACGTCTATGTTAATTTAATTGTCATATTGTGATAAAAGGAAACAAACTAATATGAATTACAAATGATCAGCATAATATTTTATTGGATAATATTATGATATGGTAATCGTGGAAAATATCTGGGCATGAAAATATATAGTATTAATGGAGCACTAGTTTACACAATAGATTATAGTCTAGTGTGTAACCTTTACATTTGACCTTGTGATATCAACCCCACTGTCCCTCATCCCACACCATCACAACCTCTCTCTATCTCTATCTCTATCTATCTATCTATCTATCTATCTATCTATCTATCTATCTATCTATCTATCTATCTATCTATCTATCTATCTATCTATCTATCTATCTATCTATCTCTCTCTCTCTCTCTCTCTATCTCTCTCTCTCTCTCTCTCTCTCTCTCTCTCTCTCTCTCTCTCTATCTATCTATCTATCTATCTATCTATCTATCTATCTATCTATCTATCTATCTATCTATCTATCTATCTATCTATCTATCTATCTATCTATCTATCTATCTATCTATCTATCTATCTATCTATCTATCTATCTATCTATCTATCTATCTATCTATCTATCTATCTATCTATCTATCTATCTATCTCTCTCTCTCTCTCTCTCTCTCTCTCTCTCTCTCTCTCTATCTATCTATCTATCTATCTATCTATCTATCTATCTATCTATCTATCTATCTATCTATCTATCTATCTATCTATCTATCTATCTATCTATCTATCTATCTATCTATCTATCTATCTATCTATCTATCTATCTATCTATCTATCTATCTATCTATCTATCTATCTATCTATCTATCTATCTATCTATCTATCTATCTATCTCTCTCTCTCTCTCTCTCTCTCTCTCTCTCTCTCTCTATCTATCTATCTATCTATCTATCTATCTATCTATCTATCTATCTATCTATCTATCTATCTCTCTATCTCTCTATCTCTCTATCTCTCTATCTCTCTATCTCTCTATCTCTCTATCTCTCTATCTCTCTATCTCTCTTTCCCTCTGTTTCATTTCCTCTCCGTTTCATTCCCTCCCTCCCACTGTATCCCTCTCTCACCATAGTGTTTAAATATAGTTACTTCACTCTTGTTGCTGTAACTGACCACACTCTCAGCATCACTCATTACCATTACGGTAGTAAGGAAGTGTAGCGCTCATGTTTGGTTTGGTCTGGTCCTCTCCTCTCTGCTGATTTGAGAGGGAGTGGAAGGATGCACAAGATCATGGGAGCAGAAGACTTTGAGCTGGAGTGGTGCTATGAGCAGTATGCCAATGGTAAAGCTTCTGTGAGTGTGTGTATGTGGGTTTTGTGTTTTATGCACACTTTTATCATCTCTTTGATTAGTTTCTGTTTTCAATTGTAATTTATCATGTGTGTTTTTGTTGATTTTGAGGTTTAGATCGTTGATTTAGAGGTTTTGGGAGGTTCAGAAGTGCTTTAAAGCTAATCGGATTCTCCTTTTTACTCTCTCTTTCCTTTTTGAGTATAGCCTGAGGCCTCTGGATTTCTGTCTCTGTGTGTGTGTGAGAGAGAGAAAGATGGCATAGTTGTCTTATTGTTTGCTCTGTCAAGAGTCATTTCATTTTCTGGCAGTATGTCCTTATAAAACTTCTCTTTCATGTTCTCATGTCTGGAAGCGTTTAATATTTTTACAGTCAATGTCCTGAGGCCGAGCTCTGAATTGAGATATATAATCCTCATTTAAGCCGCTAGGAACTCAGATGCATGGAAATATGTGATTTGTTATTAAAATTCATTAAAGCAGTATAAAGTTCAGTCTTTATCTTTGAAAACATTAATCCATATTCAGTTTTGCATATTGCAATTAAGCTTCTATTGTATATTTTATAATATAGATGTAGTATTTCTTGTGACAAAAAAAGTTCCTTCTGCATGCCCACATCCTGTACATTGGATTTAGTATCAAATGTTTCATTAACAAGATGTTGTGAAGTTTATATTTTAATTTAATCTCTTATTACATTTTTATTTTTGTGCATACGTTTGTGCATGTGTGTCTGTGTTACTGTGAGAGTGTGATGTAACAGTAATTGTGGATGATCTGGTTCTGGCTGACTGTGGATGGGGTTGCTGGGTAACAGCACCATGGAAACAGTCGCCGGGACAATCATGCATGATTTGTCATTGATGTTATTGTAAGAGCGTGATGGTGCGAGGTCAGCAAGCCATAGCTGTTTTCTTTCCTCTTTATCTACTTAAATTCACATTAGATGTCTGTACGCTTAAGAGTTATGTTATTATCCTTTTTATCCTTTTAGTAATCCTTTAAAAATTATCCTTTTTAGATTAAGGCAATGTAGATTCTCACTGTATTGAACTCAGGTCTGATGTGCTCAAGTGCTTTGCTGACAAGTTTTTCTACACTCTTTCGGTCTGTTTCAGTACTATGTGCTGAGCGAGTGGGCCAGATGACTAAGACCTACAATGACATTGATGCTGTCACAAGACTTCTGGAGGAGGTAAAAATTAAAAATATATGCATTTATTATGATGCTAGAGTTTGGGTCAGTAAGACTTTTTTTAAAAAGAAATGAATACTTTTATTCAGCAAGGATGCATAAAATTGATCAAAAGTGACAGTAAAGATTTATAATATTACAAAAAAATATATATTTCAATTTAATGCTGTTCTTTTGAACTTTCAAATAATCAAAGAATCCTGAAAAAAGTGAATCACAGTTTTCACAAAAAAATGTAAGCAGCATAACATTGATAATAATAAGGAATGTTTTTTGAGCACCAAATCAAGATTTAAATAGCTTTATTGGCGTGGTGAAAGGAAACTTTACATTGCCAAAGCAAATCATCATATTAGAATGATTTCTGAAGGATCATGTGAGTCAGCTTTGCCATCACAGGAATAGTTTTTAAAAAATACATTAAAATAGTAAACAGTTATTTCAAATTGTAATAATAATGAACAGTATTGCTGTTATACTTTATTTTTGATCAAATAAATGCAGCCTTTCAAAAGCACTTTCAACAAAAACAAAAAATCTTACAGACTCCAGACTTTTCAATGGTAGTCTATTTGAGAATCTTTTCTTCGACTATTTCTACAGAAAGAGCGGGATCTGGAGCTCTCTGCCCGCATCGGTCAGTCCCTCCTGAAGAAGAATCGCATACTGTCGGAGCAGAACGAATACCTGGATGAACAAGTGGGCACCATCAGGGAAGAGGTACATAAACAGATTCATTACAATGTGTAGGTGAAAGTGTCTCTGGTGCTAAAAATGAGTTGCCCCTGCTGATTTACTGTGCACAGAAGTACTGGAACTTAGTGTATTCAGAAGCTTTTTTGAAATTCAGCTCAGCTAAGTTTGTTAAAATATTAGTAATGATAAGAGTAATGACAATTAGCCTACGGTATGTTCAACCTCTTAGTAAAGATGAAGTCATGAGTAATGAACGAATTTTTGTAGTTCTATTCAATTTTGTTGATTTGATTGAACCGCAGGTGGCTCAGCTGCACCATGAGTTGAATCTAAAAGACGAGCTCCTGCAGTTCTACACTAATGCAGCGGAGGAGAGTGAAGAGGGGTCTGGATCGCCCACGTCAGTCCACTGTTTTATAACACTGTTCTCATTTGTCTCTCGCTCAAGGCCAGTGTAGCGAGTTCTGTTGGCTTCAGTTAGGATATTTTTAGCTCAGGTGTTTTTCTTCAGGGCTTTTTAGCTATATTTTAATTTATAATGTGTAACTAAACAATTATTTTGTTATAACACTTGTTATTTCTGCTGAATGAGACAGCCCAAAGATCTTCAATAAAAGTAAAGAAATCAGAATTGCAATATTTTATATTCATAGTTTTTTTGTTTTGGGTTCAGGGGTCAACAGGGAAGGGCTGGAGTTTCTGCCCCTAGTGGTTCATCTCTGGATATTCTGCAGCACAAACTTCGAGACCTTGAGGAGGAAAACCTTTCTCTCAGATCAGAGGTACATGCACATGCAGAAAAATTATATATATATTATATAATTTATACTCTACAGTTAGTGTGGGATTCAACTGTTCAATAGTGTGGGATCAGTAAGATATATATTTTTTAAATATCATGATTCTAATATGCTGACTTGGTGTTCAATAAACATTTCGGTAACACTTTCTATGAAGACCATGCTTATAATGAATTATAGCCCCATTTATACTTATTTATCTAATAGAAATACAGGCTGATGGTCGACCTGCTGGGCATTGCTGCCTGACGCACCTCCACCAGTGCCTTTTGTACAGGTGTGCTCCACCTCTTTGGGCATAAAACGGGTCATCAGCTGGGGACCACCAGTCATGGATGTTTCACTCCTTTAACCCCAGTACATCTCCTGGTGGCGGAGCGATGGCAGGGATCACTCCCTGCCACCCCCTGCTGATGCCCTAGGTTTTACTTGGCCCCCATCCCCTATGCTTCCTCCTTAGCCAGAGCCAAAAGCTGCCCCTCTCGGCCTCCTCTGCCAGTTCTTTAATAGCTTTTCGACACCCTGCTCCTGTACATCCCATTTCGCGGAGCAGGCGAACCGTTGACGACCCAACGAAGCCCCTACATCCCACTTCAACGGGACACGTGGTGGCTTTCCAGCCAGCCTCTCTGCAGTCTTCTACCAGATCTGCATACTTGGCACGCTTCCGCTCGTTGGCAGCCTCCATTCCCTCCTCCCATGGGACAGTAAGCTCCACCAGCAAGATGGACTTGCATGACTCTGACCACATGATCAGGTCTGGCCGGAGCAAAGTTTCTACGATCTCCCTGGGGAATTGGAGCTGCCTCCCCAGGTCGACCCTCATGTTCCACTCACTGCCAGATGAGAGGACTCTAGATGTTGCTCTCTGGTGAGGGTGGTTGATTTTCTCTCCGGCCCTTGCAAACAGGATGGGACTTCTTGTTGGCTCAGAAGGTCTTCTATTAGCTTCCTGTCTACATGACTCTGCAACCTCTGCTAGCTTCCTCAACACCAGATCATGTCGCCACCTATAGCGGCCTTGGGACAATGCTGTCTTGCAGCCCGAAAGGATGTGCTGGAGGCTTGCATTGCTGGTACTGCAAAGGGGGCAAAGTTCTTCAGTGCCAAACCACTGATGGAGGTTTCTGGGACAAGGTAGGGTGTCATAGGTAGATCTAATCAGGAAGCTGAGCCTGGCTTGGGGGATCTTCCACAGATCAGACCATGACAAATGCCTGTCTGTGACGCCTTCCCATGACATCCAGCCTCCCTGCCGGCTCTGAGACACCGCCTTGATGTTAAGGCGCTCCTGCTCAGTCCTTGTCACTTCTGCCACCACCATGGCTCTCCGCTCTTCTTTGGAGGCCTTTGACCAGAAGAGGGGGGTCTCGCTCCTCCCAAGGCCTGCTCGACCCTCCTGGACTCTGCCGACTTTTTCACAGTGTTTCAGCCTGCTAATTGCCATGTCAACCTCTTCCTGGGCTTTCCACTTCCTCCCTGTTTGTATCTTAGGGCCAGCTGCTCTCACCAGTCGATCAGTGAATTCCCTCAGCTCCAGCACCATCCGAGCCTTCTCCTGCTTGTAACCCAGGCCAATGGATCGCAGTGGCAGCTGTAGTGTGTTCCTGCCAAAGAGGCCTACATCTGATAGGCATCTTGGCAGACCCAGCCACTTCCTGATGAATGAGTTTGCTAGTCCATCCATCTTGTTTGCCACCGAGGAGGGAACTTCGCTCATCTTCAGAGGCCACATCACCCTTGGGTACAGTATGAACTGGTAGCTCCATACTTTATACTTGCCGGGGAGCTGGCTCTGATTGATCCTGGCGAGGCCATCTGCGAGCTGCTTCCTCACTGTTTCCCCCATCTGCCTATCAGAGAGGTCTGCTGTATAGATACGACCCAGGCTACGGACGGGCTGAGTTGCCAGCAAAGGAATTTCTTCACCGCCTGCGGCAAAGGTGGTATGGTCATTTCTAACCCCTTTTCTGAGGGACAGGCTGCGTGATTTGGCGGGTTTGATCTTCATCCTCGCCCACCCCACAAGCTCATCAATCCTCTTCAGCAGTCTTGTTGTACATGCTGCTGTCTGAAGAATGGTGGTAATGTCGTCCATATAGCCTCTCACTGGTGGTAGCCTTTGGCCTGATGGTAGCTTCATACCTCCAACCATCACCCTTGCCCCCATCAGGATAATCTCGAAGGCTGCTACAAATAGGATGGGAGAGATCGAGCATCCCATGGCAATGCCTACTTCCAGCTGTTGCCAGCCTGTCGTGAAGTCCTGATGAGTGCAACACATCTTGATGTCCTCAAAGTACTTGGCCACCAGGGCACGAATGCAGTCAGGGATGTAGAAAAAGTCCAAGGCATACTCGATGAGTTGGTGGGGGACGGACCCGTATGCGTTGGCAAGATCCAGCCACACCACATGCAGGTCACCTTTCTCTCTCTTTGCTCTCTGGATCTGCTCCCATATGACTGCAGAGTGTTCCACGCACCCTGGGAACCCTGGCACGCCTGCCTTCTGGCAGCTAGTGTCGATGTACCCATTGCTTATGAGGTAGGTGGTCAACCTCTTGGCCAGGATGGAGAAGAAAATCTTGCCTTCTACATTCAGAAGTGCAATGCTCCTGAACTGGCTAATGGTGGTAGAGTTTGTTTCCTTCGGGATGAACACTGTAACCGCTCGTCGCCACTCTGAAGGGATGACCTTGTTCTTCCAGGCCACTCTCAGGAGGTTCCACAGATGTCTCAGGACCCCTGGGCAGTACTTGTACAGCTTATACGATATCCCATTGAGGCCTGGAGCTGAGGCTGCTCTCGCTTTCCGTACCACTTCTGCTACCTCACTGAGTTTGGGGAGATCAGTGTTAAACAGGGAGGATGGGGGGGCTGGACGAGGAACGTAACCTGGTGATCCCAGCGGCGTCAACTTCTCTGGGTCACTGTACTGCTCCCTGATGAAACTTTCCAGCTGTGATTGTGTGATCTCCAGCTTCCCGTTTCTCTTATCCTCCAGTAGCTGTCTCGCATGCTTGAAGGGGTTTTTGAAGAAGTTGCTCCTATCCTTCTCCTTCCGCCTTCTGCGTTTGCGGATGCGCTCTGCCCTCCGAAGGCTGGCTAGGTTCTTCTTCACCTCCTCCCACAGTGGCTTCAGGCCCTCCTTCTCCTCTTTGCTTGCCTTCCTCCACTGCTTTCGGAGCTGACGCCGCCTCTTTACCAGTTGCTCAATCTCTCTCTCCCTCCTCCCGCTCTGCTTTAAAGCCTTCTGCTTCTCAGCCACTACTCCGAACCTGCTTCTGCACTCCTCGTACAGGATGTCTCCAATGCGATTCAGCTTGGTTTCCACCTGGCCACGCAGTGATTGCTCCAGAATTAAGCTTAGGTCCTCATCGAGCTGCTGCCACACAGCCACCTCATTTGCTTTCGGCCATTTAACTAGCTGCCTCCGCCCAGGTTCGTTCCTCTCTGGCCTCTGGCCTGGCTCCTGATTGCTGGGGTTTATTGATGATGGTTTCCTAAAGGTGTTTTCTTGTATGCCACCCTCAGAGGAATACATATCAACCAAAGACTCTCCTGTGTCCTCTTCCTGCCTTCCCTCAGCAACGTTGGAACCCTCAGCGCTGTGGTTAGCGACCTGGCTTTGGGCTCCTCTTGTCTGACCTGCAGTTGCAGAGCAATGTTGCTGCTGGCCCCCCACTTGACACTTCTTCTTTCCCTGGTGAATCCTTAAACCTCTGAAGGTAGTCACCTTCTCCCATCCACACCTGCATCTTCTCAAAATCTTACTCTCGTTGCCTGTGTCCGTTCCAGTCATTACCAAAAAGTCCGTCTGGTTTGGCCCTTCTTCCACCCCGCCTCTCGGAGGGCCATCGGGTTGTTTTTCTTTATTCGTCTTCGTAGTTTGTTTAGGGTGTCCTGTTAAGGACCGGTGGATAAGGTAACTAGCCTGCCACCCCCGATGCAGACTTTCCTGCAGTCATCCAGTCTCTCCTGGATGTCCTCCAGTCTTCCCTGGACGCCAACTGCCCTTTCACAGTAGTCACTGGATGCCTCCAGATTAAACTAATAGAAATACAGGCTGATGGTCGACCTGCTGGGCATTGCTGCCTGACGCACCTCCACCAGTGCCTTTTGTACAGGTGTGCTCCACCTCTTTGGGCATAAAACGGGTCATCAGCTGGGGACCACCAGTCATGGATGTTTCACTCCTTTAACCCCAGTACATCTCCTGGTGGCGGAGCGATGGCAGGGATCACTCCCTGCCACCCCCTGCTGATGCCCTAGGTTTTACTTATAAGTACTATTACTATTACTAAATTACTATTTTATAAATACATTTATAAAGACTCATTAAGACCTATACTGCATTATAAGAACAATTATAGTCATTTATAATTACTTATAAGTCATACATTTGCTTTTTCAGTGTGCAATGTGCAAATAGTGTTGTGTTAACCATGATGCAATTTTATCTTTGATAAAATAGAAAGTTCAGAAGAACAGCTATAGTTTGACAGAAATCTTTTTAAAGTTATAAATGTGTTTACTGTCACTTTTAATCAGTTTAATGTGTCCTTGCTGAATAAAAGTATACATTTCTTTTTTTTAAATCACATATATGATAACATATATGATATATACACACATATATGTATGTTTGTATTGAGTATATAGACATTTTGGCCTAAAGCCATGTGTGTGTCTCTTTCCAATTTCTATGTGTGAGTAGAAAAAATGATTTATTTCTCTGTTGTGCATGCATGCTGCAATCACAGTAGATTGTGAAATCTATCGATATCTTTAACCCCTGTTAGTCAGAGTTGTTCTGAACTTTTCAGTGAACTACCAGCAAATGATCAGTAATTATGTTTCACTTATAGGGTGATATTTCATGTTTCTGGGGGGTTAATGATTCCTCCGTACAAAGATTGCAAATCACTTTGCTTTTGTTAAATCTTCATTTAATGTATTTAGAAAATATTTGGTTAAAGGTACTTTACAAAAAGACAAAGAACATTTATGAAACAGTTTATAAACAATACTTATTTATATTTTAACTTGACTGAGTACTTGTCTCTCTTTCTTGTCGCTAGGCGAGTCATCTGAAGTCTGAGACAGAGTCATATGAGGAGAAAGAACAGCAGCTGGTGAATGACTGCGTCAGAGAGCTAAGTGAGTGAAACTTTGGCTTGGAGTGAAGGTGTAGAGCTCTATATGTGAACCAAACTAAAATAAGTCCACCGTTTCTCCTCATACAGGGCAGTCCAGCATCCAGATCTCCAGTATAGCAGAAGAGCTGGCCAAAAAGACAGAAGATGCCTCTCGCCAACAGGAGGAAATCACACACTTACTCTCTCAGATAGTGGACCTGCAGAAAAAAGCCAAAACTGTGAGTCGTTTGCATCTTTCACTCTATCGGAGAACAAATTGAAAAATTAGTTCTGTCAAATGATTTATCGTGATTAATCACATCCAAAATAAAAGTTTTTTTTACATAATATATGTGGGTGCATTGTGTATAATTATTTTATATATATAAATACACACACATGCTTGTATATATTTAAGAAATATTTTCATGTATATACTGTATATAGATTTATATATAATTTATATTATATATAAATATTTTATATATAAATTATATTTTTTTCTTAAATATACATCGATGTGTGTGTTTATATATATATACAAAATAATTATACACAATGCACCCACATATATTATGTAAAAAAAACTTTTATTTTGGATGTGATTAATCATTTGATAGCCCTATATAAAATATATGAGATGAATATGTGCTGAGATTTACATTGTGTTTGTGTATGTTTTTGACAGTTTGCCATTGAGAACGAAGAACTTTCTCAGCACCTTTCGGCAGCTAAAGACGCTCAGAGACAGCTCACAACAGAGGCACTTTATTTCAAACATAATAAATCAGTATTCCACGTATTTAATCTTACAAAAGCATGTCTTCATAATATATTCACTTATTCAATCTGTGTGAATATTATTGACTATTGTTGGTTCCTCACACACACAGCTGCAGGAGCTGGAGGAGAAATACTCTGAGTGCATTGAAATGCTCCATGAGGCTCAAGAGGAGCTCAAGAACCTACGGAACCGCAGTGTGTCTGCAGGAACTCCTCGACGCTATCACCCTCTGGGACTTT
>JARWKJ010000235.1:0-28116 GCA_029959095.1 Rhinichthys osculus
CCCACAGGTGCAGAGAGTTCAGTGTAGCCTGTGGAGTATCGTCAGGTGTGTGTCCCGCAGGTACAGAGAGTTCAGTGTAGCCTGAGGAGTAACGTCAGGTGTGTGTCCCGCAGGTGCAGAGAGTTCAGTGTAGCCTGAGGCGTAACGTCAGGTGTGTGTCCCGCAGGTGCGGAGAGTTCAGTGTAGCCTGAGGCGTAACGTCAGGTGTGTCCCGCAGGTGCAGAGAGTTCAGTGTAGCCTGTGGAGTAACGTCAGGTGTGTGTCCCACAGGTGCAGAGAGTTCAGTGTAGCCTGAGGCGTAACGTCAGGTGTGTGTCCCACAGGTGCAGAGAGTTCAGTGTAGCCTGTGGAGTAATGTCAGGTGTGTGTCCCGCAGGTGCAGAGAGTTCAGTGTAGCCTGAGGCGTAACGTCAGGTGTGTCCCGCAGGTGCAGAGAGTTCAGTGTAGCCTGTGGAGTAACGTCAGGTGTGTGTCCCACAGGTGCAGAGAGTTCAGTGTAGCCTGAGGAGTAACGTCAGGTGTGTGTCCCGCAGGTGCGGAGAGTTCAGTGTAGCCTGAGGAGTAACGTCAGGTGTGTGTCCCGCAGGTGCGGAGAGTTCAGTGTAGCCTGAGGAGTAACGTCAGGTGTGTGTCCCGCAGGTGCGGAGAGTTCAGTGTAGCCTGAGGCGTATCGTCAGGTGTGTGTCCCGCAGGTGCAGAGAGTTCAGTGTAGCCTGAGGCGTATCGTCAGGTGTGTGTCCCGCAGGTGCGGAGAGTTCAGTGTAGCCTGAGGCGTATCGTCAGGTGTGTGTCCCGCAGGTGCAGAGAGTTCAGTGTAGCCTGAGGCGTAACGTCAGGTGTGTGTCCCGCAGGTGCAGAGAGTTCAGTGTAGCCTGAGGCGTAACGTCAGGTGTGTGTCCCGCAGGTGCGGAGAGTTCAGTGTAGCCTGTGGCGTAACGTCAGGTGTGTGTCCCGCAGGTGCAGAGAGTTCAGTGTAGCCTGAGGCGTAACGTCAGGTGTGTGTCCCGCAGGTGCAGAGAGTTCAGTGTAGCCTGAGGCGTAACGTCAGGTGTGTGTCCCACAGGTGCGGAGAGTTCAGTGTAGCCTGTGGCGTAACGTCAGGTGTGTGTCCCGCAGGTGCAGAGAGTTCAGTGTAGCCTGAGGCGTAACGTCAGGTGTGTGTCCCACAGGAGCAGAGAGTTCAGTGTAGCCTGTGGCGTAACGTCAGGTGTGTGTCCCACAGGTGCAGAGAGTTCAGTGTAGCCTGAGGCGTAACGTCAGGTGTGTGTCCCACAGGTGCGGAGAGTTCAGTGTAGCCTGAGGCGTAACGTCAGGTGTGTGTCCCGCAGGTGCGGAGAGTTCAGTGTAGCCTGAGGCGTAACGTCAGGTGTGTGTCCCACAGGTGCGGAGAGTTCAGTGTAGCCTGTGGCGTAACGTCAGGTGTGTGTCCCGCAGGTGCAGAGAGTTCAGTGTAGCCTGAGGCGTAACGTCAGGTGTGTGTCCCACAGGAGCAGAGAGTTCAGTGTAGCCTGTGGCGTAACGTCAGGTGTGTGTCCCGCAGGTGCGGAGAGTTCAGTGTAGCCTGTGGCGTAACGTCAGGTGTGTGTCCCACAGGTGCAGAGAGTTCAGTGTAGCCTGAGGCGTAACGTCAGGTGTGTGTCCCACAGGTGCGGAGAGTTCAGTGTAGCCTGAGGCGTAACGTCAGGTGTGTGTCCCACAGGTGCGGAGAGTTCAGTGTAGCCTGAGGTGTAACGTCAGGTGTGTGTCCCACAGGTGCGGAGAGTTCAGTGTAGCCTGTGGCGTAACGTCAGGTGTGTGTCCCACAGGTGCAGAGAGTTCAGTGTAGCCTGAGGCGTAACGTCAGGTGTGTGTCCCACAGGTGCGGAGAGTTCAGTGTAGCCTGTGGCGTAACGTCAGGTGTGTGTCCCACAGGTGCAGAGAGTTCAGTGTAGCCTGAGGCGTAACGTCAGGTGTGTGTCCCACAGGTGCGGAGAGTTCAGTGTAGCCTGAGGTGTAACGTCAGGTGTGTGTCCCACAGGTGCGGAGAGTTCAGTGTAGCCTGTGGCGTAACGTCAGGTGTGTGTCCCACAGGTGCAGAGAGTTCAGTGTAGCCTGAGGCGTAACGTCAGGTGTGTGTCCCACAGGTGCGGAGAGTTCAGTGTAGCCTGTGGCGTAACGTCAGGTGTGTGTCCCGCAGGTGCGGAGAGTTCAGTGTAGCCTGTGGCGTAACGTCAGGTGTGTCCCGCAGGTGCAGAGAGTTCAGTGTAGCCTGTGGCGTAACGTCAGGTGTGTGTCCCACAGGTGCGGAGAGTTCAGTGTAGCCTGTGGCGTAACGTCAGGTGTGTGTCCCACAGGTGCGGAGAGTTCAGTGTAGCCTGTGGCGTAACGTCAGGTGTGTGTCCCGCAGGTGCGGAGAGTTCAGTGTAGCCTGTGGAGTAACGTCAGGTGTGTGTCCCGCAGGTGCAGTGAGTTCAGTGTTGCCTGTGGAGTAACGTCAGGTGTGTGTCCCGCAGGTGCGGAGAGTTCAGTGTAGCCTGTGGCGTAACGTCAGGTGTGTCCCGCAGGTGCGGAGAGTTCAGTGTAGCCTGTGGAGTAACGTCAGGTGTGTGTCCCGCAGGTGCGGAGAGTTCAGTGTAGCCTGTGGCGTAACGTCAGGTGTGTCCCGCAGGTGCAGAGAGTTCAGTGTAGCCTGAGGCGTAACGTCAGGTGTGTGTCCCGCAGGTGCAGAGAGTTCAGCACCGCGTGAGCTTGAGGCGTAACGTCAGGTGTGTGTCCCGCAGGTGCAGAGAGTTCAGCACCGCGTGAGCTTGAGGAAGCAGCAGTCGCTGAAGTTGAAGAGAGATCTCGCTCAGGCCACGCTGACACGCAGCTCCAGCGCCGCCAGCTACCCGGTAAACTGCACAACACTAATGACTGTGTTATTTTACATTTGATTACAGTTTCTGTACCTGAATATCTTAAAACACTGTTTATTTCAATCGTATCTTTGTTCAGTTGTATCTATATGTTGCGATTGCTAAATTTGTATTTGTTCTTTTTTAATTACTGGGTGTTTGTCTTTAATGATGCTTGAAATTTATATTAGTTCAGCTAGTTGTTTTTCTATGGTGTTTGTAAACCACAGGCAAACGCTCCTGTAAGTGTTCTTTAGCCTGGTGATTTCTGTTCATGATATTCAGCTGCAATTAAATGTTTTGCAATAAGTTTTATTTTTAACCTTTTTGGATTCGAAATTAGGAATTGATAAGAATCGTTAAAATTGAAACGATACCCAGCCCTGCAGTGAATGAGTGTGTGTTGTGTGCCGGTGGCATGACTGTGTGTTGTGTTGCCAGCCGGTGAAGGTGCGGCGCGTGGACCACTCGGACGTCCACTACGCCGAGCTCATCGCGCAGAAGCAGCGGCTGCAGCAGCTGGAGTCTGAATACGCCCTGAAGATCCAGAAGCTGAAGGAGGAGCAGGCGCTCCGGCAAGCTGAGCCGCGGGCCGCCCCCCCGCAGCCGCCCGGCGCGCTGTACCCGCTGCCCCAGCCCTCGCTGCACGACCTCACGCAGGACAAGCTAACCCTGTCCAGCGAGTGCGCGGAGGCGGAGGAGGACGAGCAGATTCCCGCCGCGGCGGCGACGCCCACCGCCCGCCGCCGCTCCTTCAGGGAGTCCGGCTCCTTCACCAAACCCAAGCTGTGCCACCCGGAGACGCCCGCCGCCTCGCCCATGCCCGTCAAACCGGCTAAAGCGGAGCTGCTGCTGGGCCTGGACCTGGAGGACCTGCGCCAGAGGTACACGCTGAGCCCCGGCCTGCCCGAGCTCCTGCGGGAGGAGGCGCGCTCGCTCCGCGACACCGCACAGCCCCCTGGGAAGGTACAGTACAGCTAGCTTTAAAGGTGACACATTATGCCCCTTTTCACAAGGTGTAATATAAATCTATGGTGTACCCAGAATGTGTGTGTGAAATCTCAGCTCAAAAACCCAGATCATTTATTATAGCTCGTTAAATTTGCCCCTTTTTGGGTGTGAGCAAAAACACAGCGTTTTAGTGTTTGTCCCTTTAAATGCAAATTAGCTTTAGCTCCGCCTCCATTCAGAAGAGGGCGGAGCTTCAGAGACTCCGGCAATAACAACACAGGCCGATCTCACTGATCCAGAGTCAGGAGTAACAGCAGCGAGTGCAGCCTTACGGAGAGACTCAGGGAGAGCTTCACTTTTACACGTTTCTGAATGTTAGCGGAGACATTTCTGTAGTTGTTGTGGAGTTACACTGATCATCTCCTCATCATGTTGAACTCTTCCACAAGTGTCCACAGTTCCTGAGGTGTTTATAAGACAGCGCTGACATGTTACATGTAAACGTGCAGATTAAGGGCCGGGAATATTATAATAAGATCCTCTTCATACGTCAGAAGGAGCGAAATCTGAGCGGCTTATTTTGTTACATGCTTGCAGAGAAAGGCTCACCAGAACAGAGTTACTGGGTTTCACTTTTCACATTTTCTGTGTCGGTAGAAGCACCGGGGACCTGATTATAGCACTTACAGTTTTTTATGATATGTCTCCTTTAATAAACTCAAGTGTTTCCTTCTTGTTTTGATTGTCTCGTGCAGGTTGTGCAGGTGGACTTCGATCCCAGGGCCGCTCATCAGAGCCGAGTGGAGGCAAAGCCCGAGCCGTTCGGACCATATCACAGTCCTTTACTGGTCTTTAAATCATACAGGTTTGGCTCGCTTCAAGCTCAAAGTATGCTTCAGCTTTCCCGCGTACGCTAGTGTATGTGACGCAGATGTGTTATCATCAGCATAGCCAACTCGCACGTGCTATCTTTTTTCACTTATTAAGGTGTGGGTACATTAGCGAAATGTAGGCCAATTTTTGCAAACAAAAAAGATACATTTTTCACTGTCAGTTGCATAGCAATCCACGTGACTTGAGCATCCACACTGTTATCAGTGTTAATGGTGGGTCGACAAGAAGCTAATGTGCATTGAAAAAATCCAACAATTCCCTGTCCTGTTCAGCCTGTACACACACGGCTAGCGTTGGCAGCAGACTGAAGTATACGTCGCTCTCATTAGTGGTGTTCCCGCTGTCAGTCACATGATTCCTGTCACTGCTTCAGGTTCAGCCCGTATTACCGGACCAAAGAGAAGCTTTCCCTGCGCTCGCTCTCCTACAGCAACACCATCGAGCCCAAGAAGAGTTTCTGCCGCTTCCACCTCACCGGCACCTGCAACGACGACGACTGCGCCTGGTACGTGTGTGTGTGTGAAGCGGTGTGTGTGTGTGAAGCGGTGTGTGTGTCTGAAGCGGTGTGTGTGTCTGAAGCGGTGTGTGTGTGTTGAGTGTGTGTCTGAAGCGGTGTGTGTGTGTTGTGCATGTCTGAAGTGGTGTGTGTTGAGTGTGTGTCGGAAGCGGTGTGTCTGAAGCAGTGTGTGTGTCTAAAGCGGTGTGTGTGTGTGTGTTTCAGGCAGCACATGAAGAACTGCACGCTCAGCGAGGGCCAGCTCTTCCAGGACCTGCTCTCCTACTGCCTGCCTCTGATTGGCTGCTCGGACGCCAGCGCCACCAGTGACATCAGCAGCGCCACAGGTAACAGGTCACATGACCTCTGGGGGCGATCGGCTCAGAGCTGTAGATCATGAGCTCTGACTCTCCTGTTCACAGAGAAGTACATCAAGAAGCTGTTCGGGGCCAATAAGGACCGGATGGGCACGGACCAGAAGGCCGTTCTGCTCGTGAGCAAAGTCAACGAGCGGCTGAAGCACAGTGAGTGCTCGTGTTTGATGCAGTGTCTGTGTTTGATGGCTTTAGCTTGCGCCGAGACTGACCGTTGTGTGTTTGTCAGATCCTCCCTTCACCACGTACAAGTCCCAGAGGAAGTGGAGACCTGAGTCTCAGAGAGCGAAGAGGTCCAGTCAGGAGGATGAAGATCACACCAGCGTGGACGTCACCGTTCCTGTCCGACACGGTCAGAGTCCCACATGATCACATGACTGAGCTGTGAACGCGTGATCACAACGCGTGATCACATGACTGAGCTGTGAACGCGTGATCACATGACTGAGCTGTGAACGTGATCACATGACTGAGCTGTGAACGCGTGATCACATGACTGAGCTGAATGTGTGACGTGTGTGTTGCGCTCTGACAGATGGCGTGCAGGAGCGCTGGCCGTGGGCCGATGTGTGTGTGACGCAGGATGACAAGCGCTACTTCGCCAGCGAGACGGATGACATCAGTAACCTGGAGACCAGCGTGCTGGAGAGCCCCAACCACGTGCAGCTGTGGATCAAACTGGCCTTCAAATACCTCAGTCAGAAGGACACGTGAGTGCTGCGCCACACCACTGGGAACTAAACTGCTCCTGTCATGCTTTCAGTACCTCATATTTAAAGGTGTGTGTTAGGGCTGTCAAAATGGCGGAAAAGCTAAATTCGAATTTCTTTCTTAAATATTAGCAAAATTTTAATTATATTCGAATTCTAAAGGCAATCCTTAATGTTAGAGGAGAAAGTGCTGTATTGTCTCCTGTGTCCACAAGAGGGCGACCCGAGCACAATAAGCAAATATAAACCAAATCATCTGACAGGCGGGTCTGACAGATGTGCCGGTTTGGTCAAGTGTGTCTCTGCACTATTTTTGCCTCAGACTGAGAGGGTTTTCGTCAGCAGGAAGAGCCTTTTCCCGCCATTTTTCACATTAGCAACGCGCTTTACTGGATAAGCTAACAGAAACACACCGCGTTAGTGACGTCATCATCATGTCTCGTGCGCCTCGACACACCAAAAATTTGGATGCACTTTTTTTTGCATTCGAATGTGCGTTTTTTTGTTGTTGTTTTTTTTTTTGACGAATATTCGAAATTTTTATTTGTATTTGCCAGCCTTTAGTGTGTCTAGTATTGGTCTTTTCTGCCTGCTTTCTATTCGCACTGTTGATGGTTCACAGTAGGGTTTAGTTTATTCATTTTATTATCATCGTTTTTATTTCATTAAATCACATCGTTTGGAGTTTGATAATCACACTAAGTCACAAATTCAGTTTTATTTCTATATATCGTGCATCATTTTCTTATGCAACAGTGGGCTGCTATTGTGTTGCATCATCCTCCTCCTGTGTGTGTGTAGCTCGGTGTCGGAGTGTCTGGACGCGGCGCTGAACACGCTGTCGCGCGCGCTGGAGGATAACCGCGAGCAGGCCGAGGTGTGGTGTCACTACCTGACGCTGTTCTCTCGGCGAGCCAGCAGGGAGGAGCTGCAGGAGATGTGTGAGATGGCCGTCGAGCACGCGCCGCACTACGACGTCTGGTGGACCGTGAGTCTGGTGCTCGCTTCAATCCTAACAGCCTTTTTTTCCATGACTAACGAGACGACTCCAAGGTCATTCAGCGATAACTGTGACTATATTAACATGCAATATCAATGACAAAAAAAGACCAGATTTAAATGTAGTTAAAATATAAAAACCTTAAAGTCCCCCTGTAGTTAATAATTGTATCCCTTAACTCATCTTTGATCACAAATTACATATTTAAAAGTTTTTTCCTTAAAAATATATCGAATGTAACTCTACACCCTTGCCTCATTTAGTATACGCGGTTCTTTTCATAACGTAGAGAATGTTAATATATATGATAAATGGCTGATAATAAATCAGGGAACTATGAGCTCAAATAAACCAAGTGTACGAGTCGACATTCTCTTGATTTGTGCTTATAGCTGACAGTGCAATAATTCTGATGAAATGTAAAAATACATATCAAATGACAACAATCATAATTTTGAGCAAAAAACTGACTATTGTGCAACATGACGGAAAGTTTTCATTGCTGAAAACTAGATTAAAATGACCAGACATACAGTTGACTAAACAAAAACATGACTAGGTTGACTAAACGATAACCTATAGGCAGATTTGCCCCAGGACTGAGACGGACTGACGAGATCTGTGGCTCTGTCTGTGTTCCAGTACATGAGCGTGGAGAGCGCCTTCGAGGGCAAGGACTACGTGTGCGGGCGTCTGATCGCGCACCTGCTAGGGGCGTCACATGACCTCGGGCCAGAGGTGCTGCGGGCGTCACATGACCTCGGGCCAGATGTGCGCTCCTTCCAGCTGCTGGAGTCGCTGCTGTTCAGGGTCCAGCTCAGTGTGTTCAGCGGCCGGCACACCAGCGCGAGAAACACACTCAAGGTCTCGCAGACTCGCACTTACTCTAGTCTACTGTTCTAGATTGCATTTAATGGCTGATTTATATCTCATCCACTGTTGTTGATAACTCTCTAACTCTCTGTACAATAAGCTCTCATTTGGTAACATTTAGTTAGTGTATTAACTAACAGTGAACAATATATTTGTACAACCTTTATTGAATACAGTTATTCATTATTAGTTCATGTTAGTTCACAGTGCATTAACTAATGTTAACAAATACAACTTTTGATTTTAATAATGTATTAGTAAATGTTGAGATTAACAATGTTTAGAGGTGTTTTTGGTTACACTTTTTATATTAGTGTCCTTGTTAGTGTAATTATACAGTAAGTACTCAATATAGGTTTGGGTTAAGGATAAAGTCTTGTAATTATGCTTAATTTACAGTTATTACTATAGTAACTACATGTAATGTGTTACGAACACTGTAAAATAAAGTGTTACCATATTTGTTCTTGTTAGTTCATGTTAACTAATGAAATGAAAGTGAAGTGTTTTAGCTTGAGTTAATGGCAACAAAGTAGAAAAATAAATGATTAAAAGTTCATCATTTAAAAAATAAATAAATAAAAATAGAAATATTAGATGCAAGAAAATCAAAGCAAATTCATAATATTAATAAATGCTATATATAAACATGTATATGTCACTGTTCAGACTGTCTTAAGAACTAGTTTGGCTTCAGATTGAAATCTAACTTTTTGTGTAGTGAATTGTAAAACGTTATATATGACTAAGATGAGGGTTATGATCATAGGTCTCAGGGCATGGTTTGTAAAGGAGGGTGTGTGTGTGTGTGTGTGGCTGCAGAGCGCGCTGGACTCGAGCGTGTCAGGTCACCTGACTGTGGCGGACCGCTGTCTGGCCTGGCTCTCCTACATCCACCTGGTGGAGTTCTGCCGCCTCCCGCCCTCGCTGTACGACCCGGCCAGCTCCAGCCCGTCAAGGATGGTGTGCACAGATGCCTTCCTCATCCCCTGGAGCCCGGCCCGGGACGGCCACACACCTGACGCCATCATCAGTCTGTTCACAGGTGACCCTGCCCACATCACACACCATAGACACCATCATCAGCCTGTCGGCTTTCCCAAATATACAGAATTATCGTTATCGGCCAATATATCAGTTATCGGCTTCCAAATTTACAGAATTATTGGTATCTGCCAATATATCAGTTATCGGCTTCCAAATATACAGAATTACTGGTATCGGCCAATATATCAGTTATCGGCTTCCAAATATACAGAATTATTGGTATCGGCCAATATATCAGTTATCGGCTTCCAAATATACAGAATTATTGGTATCGGCCAATATATCAGTTATCGGCTTCCAAATATACAGAATTATCGGTACCGCCCAATATATCAGTTATCGGCTTCCAAATATAAAGAATTATCGGTATCGCCCAACATATCAGTTATCGGCTTCCAAATATACAGAATTATTGGTATCGGCCAATATATCAGTTATCGGCTTCCAAATATACAGAATTATCGGTACCGCCCAATATATCAGTTATCGGCTTCCAAATATAAAGAATTATCGGTATCGCCCAACATATCAGTTATCGGCTTCCAAATATACAGAATTATCGGTATCGCCCAATATATCGGTTATCGTCTTCCAAATATACAGAATTATCGGTAGCGCCCAATATATCAGTTATCGGCTTCCAAATATACAGAATTATCGGTATCGGCCAATATATCAGTTATCGGCTTCCAAATATACAGAATTATTGGTATCGGCCAATATATCAGTTATCGGCTTCCAAATATAAAGAATTATCGGTATTGACCAATATATCAGTTATCGACTTCCAAATATACAGAATTATTGGTATCGGCCAATATATCAGTTATCGGCTTCCAAATATACAGAATTATCGGTACCGCCCAATATATCAGTTATCGGCTTCCAAATATAAAGAATTATCGGTATCGCCCAACATATCAGTTATCGGCTTCCAAATATACAGAATTATCGGTATCGCCCAATATATCGGTTATCGTCTTCCAAATATACAGAATTATCGGTATCGCCCAATATATCAGTTATCGGCTTCCAAATATACAGAATTATCGGTATCGGCCAATATATCAGTTATCGGCTTCCAAATATACAGAATTATCGGTATCGCCCAACATATCAGTTATCGGCTTCCAAATATACAGAATTATCGGTACCGCCCAATATATCAGTTATCGGCTTCCAAATATAAAGAATTATCGGTATCGCCCAACATATCAGTTATCGGCTTCCAAATATACAGAATTATCGGTATCGGCCAACATATCGGTTATCGGCTTCCAAATATATAATCTGTTTGTGTGTCCTGTAGATGCTGTGAGCCGCTGCACGGATGAGCGCTTGTCCTCCAGTGAGCAGATTCAGGCCTGTTTCCCCCTCCACTCAAACCTCATTCACCTGTACCGGCGGCTGGACAGGTACAGCACGTCTCCCATCACGAGGCTTCTGAAGTCTGTGCTGTTACTGACGCCAGTGCCATGCTTTCAGGTGTGCGGAGGCGGTGTCTCTGTGCGAGCGTCTGCTGGCGGCCTGCCCGCTCTACTGCCCCCTGCTGGAGCTCGCCGGGGAGCTGCTCATGTGCTCGGGACAGGCGGAGCGAGCCGAGGCCCTGTGGACACGCGCTCATCAGGACCGCGCCGGCAGCGCTCGTGTGTTCCTCCAGCTCAGCAGGTGTTTGCACTCGCAGGTGAGACCCCGCCTCTGGTCACAGCTGACGCACAGTGCAGGTGTCCTGATGCTCATTTCTGTGAGTTTGTGTGTGTGTGCAGGGGAAATGCAGTGTTCTGGAAGAGCTCTTTGACAAGTTCATGCGCTCTTTCTGTGAATCTGTACCAGATCAGCTGAAGTCTCTAGATGTGCTACGGTAATGTCCTCACCGACACCACAGTCTGCAATGTGTGCTAGCATGAGCAGGGTTCCCACTGTCACAGGATTATCCACGTCTGGCACAGGCAACAGATCCGTCTAGTTACTCTCCAAGGCTCGACAGGAAGGCCTGTCTGATGTCCCGGGCCGTGTGAAAGACGCTCGGGCCAGTGCTGCATTATTACAAAACATTATCATTTTAAACACTCAAGAGATTTTAAACCATTCAAGTGTAAGAGAAAATGGCGCACAAGTTCCAAATTCAGCAAAAAATTCAATTTAAAAAAGCTTATCCAGTAGTCACAAGTAGGGTTGGGAATCGAAAATCAATTCCAATTCAGGAATCGAATACTTGTTATAAAATTTAAATTTAAATTTCTCTTATCGATTCCTTTGTGAGCATTTCAATATGACTGTAAACCATTCGAGAGCGAGAGACTCTGTTCTCTGTGGTGTTCACAGATGTGTATCAGTGTATTGGACCCGTGCAGATCTTAAAGTGACAGCACTAATATTCCTGCTGTCTCTATAATAACACTAATCACACAACAGACAGAGAAAATTAACTCGTTCTTCACTGAATAACATTTGTAACTATATTTGTAATGTATATTTTATTTATAAAGTGCAGTGTTATTTTAAATTTGATTCCAGTTTCTGTTCGAATACCTGGAAATCTTAAAATACTGTTTATTTCAATCGTAGCTTTGTTCAGTTTATCTTTGTTGTGATTGCTATTTTTATATTTGTTCTTTTTAAATTAGTGTTTACTTGTCTTTAATGATGCTTGAAATCTATATTAGTTCGGCTAGTTGTTGTTCTATGGTGTTTTTAAACCACAGGCAAACGTTCCTGTAAGTGTTCTTTAGCCTGTTGGTTTGTCTTCATGATATTCAGCTGCAATAGTGTTTTGTAATAAGACTAAATGAATATCCCGCCAAAAAAAAAATGTGGAAAATTGGGAATCGATAAGCAGAATCGGAATCGTTAAAATTCAAACGATAACCAACCATAGTCATAAGTAACTGGAGAAGCCATGGAAATTAAGTAGAAAGTATACAATCTGGTTTGGTTGTTTTCTCTGACAGGTGATGCCATGTTTCCTGTGTCTTACTGCCTTTTCTATGCGCAGTATTGGTTTCAAGATCTGATATTTGTGATTTCAGCCATGTTCTTGGTGTTGAAACTCAAGACTTGCTGAAAGCTCCAACCCTCAGAGATGATGTTGAGCGTGAGATGGAGTACCTGCACCTCCTTCACTGGTGCGTCCCGCTGCGGCTCGCCTCGCTCTGATCTCCACACGCCTCGCTCTGATCTCCACACACACGCTTCCCTTCTCTCCACATGCCTCGCTCTGATCTCCACACGCTTCCCTTCTCACCCTGACTCTTGCTTTTCCACAGCTTCTGGCAGTCTAGCTTTGGCAGTGCGAGAGAGGCCATTGATGCGTTCGAGAAGGCTTTGGGAACCATTACAAAGTTGGAGTTAATTCACACACTCTGGCTAGAGTAAGTAAACTATATAGTTTGTTAAACCTAAACCTAGTTCATGATTGGTTGACTGCCAAATTAAAATATTAAACAGAATGATAAAATACTGTTATTAATGGGTTAATGGTCATTTCGAATAAGCGTTTCAGTTCATACGATTACACTTTATTTCTTATTCAGTTTTTTTGTTCCTGTTAAAATTTATTTTGAGCCCTTGTTAGCAGTATTGGCCACATTTCCATGTCAGTGCTGTTATTAGTTTCTGAATATAAAGAATTATTGGTATCGGCCAATATATCAGTTATCGGCTCCCAAATATAGAGAATTATTGGTATCGGCCAATATATCAGTTATCGGTTTCCAAATATACAGAATTATTGGTATCGACCAATATATCGGTTATCGGCTTCCAAATATACAGAATTACTGGTATCGGCCAATTTAATCAGTTATCGGCTTCCAAATATACAGAATTATTGGTATCTGCCAATATATCAGTTATCGGTTTCCAAATATACAGAATTTTTGGTATCAACCAATATATCGGTTATCGGCTTCCAAATATACAGAATTACTGGTATCTGCCAACATATCAGTTATCGGCTTCCAAATATACAGAATTATTGGTATCGGCCAATATATCAGTTATCGGTTTCCAAATATACAGAATTTTTGGTATCGACCAATATATCGGTTATCGGCTTCCAAATATACAGAATTACTGGTATCGGCCAATATATCAGTTATCGGCTTCCAAATATACAGAATTATTGGTATCGGCCAATATATATTTTTTCGGTTTTCAAATATACAGAATTATTGGTATCGGCCAATATATCAGTTATCGGTTTCCAAATATACAGAATTATTGGTATCGGCCAATATATCAGTTATCGGCTTCCAAATATACAGAATTATCGGTATCGGCCAATATATCGGTTATCGGCTTCCAAATATACAGAATTATTGGGATCGGCCAATATATCTGTTATCGGCTTCCAAATATACAGAATTACTGGTATCGACCAATATATCGGTTATCGGCTTCCAAAAATACAGAATTATTGGTATCGGCCGATATATCAGTTATCGGCTTCCAAATATACAGAATTATCGGTATCGGCCAAAATATCAGTTATCGGCTTCCAAATATACAGAATTATTGGTATCGGCCAATATATCAGTTATCGGCTTCCAAATATACAGAATTATCGGTATCGGCCAAAATATCAGTTATCGGCTTCCAAATATACAGAATTATTGGTATCGGCCAATATATCGGTTATCGGCTTCCAAATATACAGAATTACTGGTATCTGCCAATATATCAGTTTTCGGCTTCCAAATATAAAGAATTACTGGTATCGGACAATATATCAGTTATCGGCTTCCAAATATACAGAATTATTGGTATCGGCCAATATATCAGTTATCGGTTTTCAAATATACAGAATTATTGGTATCGGTTTCCAAATATACAGAATTATCGGTATCTGCCAATATATCAGTTATCGGCTTCCAAATATACAGAATTATTGGTATCGGCCAATATATCAGTTATCGGCTTCCAAATATACAGAATTATTGGTATCGGCCAATATATCAGTTATCGGCTTCCAAATATACAGAATTATTGGTATCGGCCAATATATCGGTTATCGGCTCCCAAATATACAGAATTATTGGTATCGGCCAATATATCGGTTATCGGCTTCTAAATATACAGAATTATCGGTATCGGCCAATATATCAGTTATCGGCTTCTAAATATACAGAATTATTGGTATCGGCCAATATATCGGTTATCGGCTCCCAAATATACAGAATTATTGGTATCGGCCAATATATCGGTTATCGGCTTCTAAATATACAGAATTATTGGTTATCTGTTTCCCCCTACATGAAAGTGTTGTTTCTCAGTGTGTGCAGACAGTGGTGTGTGTCCTCTGCTAACGCCTGTGCCCTCTCCTCAGCTATCTGTCCCTCTCCAGCAGTAAGATGATGGGTGAGCAGCCGAGTGTGCGTGAGCTAAAGATGTTCACGGGTCTGGTGCACCGCTGTCTGGAGACCGTGCCCACCAGACTCACCCTGCCCTTCAGCTCCTCGCAGTACTGGAGCAGCTTCAGCTTCCACAACCAGGTACGCCCCCAGGAGGCTCACTCCAGCCACACACCCGCATGCCACGCTTCTTAAGGGTGTATATGGGTTTTACTGCTGTCGGTCAGGGTAGATGGTAGTGTGTTTGTATTTTGTGCTGTGTGCATTGCAGGTCATATCCTTCTGTTTGGGATGTTTCCCTCAATCCCAACATTCCCTTCTCCTGGAAAGATTTCAGCATATCATGCCAACCAATACTGAACTGGCCATAAGGTAATCAGATGACTTGCTTGGATTTATTCTGATGGTTTCTGACCTGAAGCTTGTGAAAAGTTCCAGTATTTCCCATTATATATGCGTGTATCTTTCCCTCAGATCCCATTACTTGTTTTAGTTTTAATCATCTGTATGGTGTAAATATTTCTAAGGTTAGGGTTACCCTAACCCTTCACTGAAGTTTTAAACTCTGTCTTCTCTGTAATGGGGAACTGTTTTATTCTTTAACTTAGTCAATAGGCGTCACTGGATACAAGCCACAGCTTCTGAAGGCACTTTAATGTCCTGGAGTTTAGTGTTAATTGTCCTTGTGTAGGTTGCTGCAGCAGGAATGGCAGGATGGCAATGTTGAACATTTTAAATTGCAAAGCAGAATGTTGTGCAGTAGCGTCCCAACCTGTCTGGCCTTCTGGAAAATGTAAGTTCATGAGCTCCAAATACATCTAGCTAAAATGCTTCTGTGTGTCCTAATGAGATTATATTCTTAAGTTTTTGGTGTAGCTCTCCACCTCTTTAGCGTAGCTTGTTTTAATAAAACCGAGTCATTTTTCAAATGTTTTCTATCAAATTGAGACTTTCCCTCCACCTTATATATTCCATATGTACAGGTAAAGACCCATGAGGTCACATGATATGAATTCTCCTTAAGACACACCCCCTGTTCCTGTGAGTGTAAGCGCTCACGCGTGGCTGGCTTCTGATAGAATAAGACTGGTGGTTTGAATCACAGCCTTGCTGTTAGCTTGGTCTTCGCTGTCTCCTGCATTGCCAACAGAAGATGAGCCTGACTGGTTCACAAGCCTCAGCTGAGTTGACCTAGCGAGGTTATTAGCGGAGCAGTCAATGCTCTGATATCCCAAAGCCTGAGAATCCTGGCTCCTGGTTTAGTGGTTAGACGGAGGCTCATAACTAATTAAAAAATCTGAACTGTTGTTTTAAAGTCCCTGTAGTCAATAATTTTATCCTTTAAAACTTATCTTTGATCAGCGAAATTACATATTTATACGCTTTTTCCTTGAAAGTAGGTAGCTTGAATGTAACTCTACACCCTTGCCTCATTTAGTATTTGCGGTTTTATGAATATGCAAATGAGCCCTGCCTCCACTCACTCAGCTCAGAGATCCACTGGTTGATGATCACACGTTGATCTGATTGGTTACAAGGTCGTTTGTGACGTCAGAAACACCAGCGATTTCAAACCGTGTTTTTGAGACTGTCTTTGGTTCATTGCAGTTTTAAGGAGAAAATACTCAGCAATGCTGTCGACTTTTGAATTTACACATGGTTTGTCTTAAAGCGTATTAAAAACACCACATAGACATATAAACTTCATTAAAAGCTGGATTTTCACCACTGGGGGACTTTAAAATAAGTCAATACTGTTTGACCTTCCTCTTCTGGAGAAGCGTCAGGAACGAAGAGTTACGTAGTGCTCTGGGTCCCACAATAAACCAGGGTATTTCTGGGCTTCTGGAATTGCACCAGATGTGAGTGTGAATCTGCATTTTCATTCAGATTATCTGCCAGACATTTTCATGCAGAAATGGGACAGGATTTTTGTGCGGAACCATTGGTGTTGGTATGAACAGGCCTTTAGTAACCCTGGGGTTTTGAACCTGTACAGGTCTGGATGAGGTGAGGTTGAGTAAATGATGGCATTGAGGCTCCCTTTAGTCAGTTGAGGAATAGATAACACTCGTATCACTCTCCTTCTCTCGCCTGGTTCTGACTGGAATCCCGTGATATGCAGAAGCAATTTTGCATGATATAAGTTTCATACACGGAGTTTGACCGTTTTCAGGGTTCCCCATCCCCAAAATCCCAATTCACCCCTGCCTACATCCATTACTGGACATCAGGGGCTCAGCCCTGAAACGCAAGATGTTGACCGTCTCAAGGGAGCGAGGGCTAGCTGCAAACCACAGTGACTGGCTGGCATCTTCCGTACTCATACTGTAGGGTTATGGAGGGCTCTCTCTGAAGGAGGGCTGCATGGTCTATCACTTTACCAGTGTCTCACTAGACAGCTTCATTCAAAGTCTCAACTTTAAAATATTTATTTGATGAGGCCAGCGAGATTCTAATGAATCTCATCCAAACATTCCCCAGTAACGCAGTGAAACCACACGAGTTGAGTTGTTTTGAGTCAGCTAGAGGAGTTGCTGTCTTTATTGGGTAAACTAATGTCTTAGCCCTTTCACACAGCAGTCACTGTAAATTACCGTAAAATTGCCAGAATTACTTTACCTGCAAATTCACAAATGTGCTGTTCACTCTAGCAACTGCGTTCTGGCTTTTGACCAGTAACATACTATTCACACTTCAGCTCCAGAACACTGGTAAACTGTGATTGTCATTAACCGGAAGTGTGTGCCTTGTTCCTGAAGAAGGCTAGTTATTTCATCATACATGACAGTATCACTAACTGTTCCTCTAAGTTGTTGACAAATCTCATGACAAACCAAAAGCGTATTCTTTTCGGTATCACTCCCATTTGGAGACATTTGTAAACAGTGCTGAGTAAACGTGTCATCTGCGTCATCATTTAATGAATGGCCCCGATCCATTGCTCTTTCAATGGCTTCTGATTGGCCCAAATCCCTCCTTACGTCAGCGCGTACGGGCAAAATACTGGTAATCTGCATTCACACATCGCATATACCGGTCATTTACTGGTAATGTTACAACTTCCCTTACTGGAAAATTGACGGAACCAATTCTGTTCCAAGAACCTGTTCGCACGTGATCTGTTACCGGTAATTTACCAGTAAAGAGTGTGTGTGTGTGTGTGTGTGTGTGTGTGTGTGTGTAAACACGGCTATTATCTGACCCTGCATCCCTTCCCAGGGTTTATACTCCAGAGAGAGGAAGGGGGACCAAGAAACTGATCCTGGAACGCACTTCTGTCGTCTTGCCAAGCCAGTTAATGGAGCCGTTGTCATCGCACAGTTGACCTGCTTGCCTGTCCAAAGAATCATGGGAGTGAAGTGTCCGTCTGTTTTACCCTTCGCAATCCTTAACTCAGAGCACTTCGTTTTGAGGAATAACCCTTCAATATATAGCGGCCATGAGCGCTCCGGTCTGAAGGGCCCTCTGGAGACGGATTCATCCTGTTGGAAGTCAGCCTAGTGACCCTGAAGAGCTTGTGCAGTGTGTTTGAGCTGAGCTTGGCCTCCAGGAGCAGGGTTGGGTTCAGCCTAGTGACCCTGAAGAGCCTGAAGAGCTTGTGCAGTGTTTGAGCTGCACTCGGCCTCCAGAAGCAGGGTTGGGTTCAGCCTAGTGACCCTGAAGAGCTTGTGCAGTGTTTGAGCTGCACTCGGCCTCCAGAAGCAGGGTTGGGTTCAGCCTAGTGACCCTGAAGAGCTTGTGCAGTGTTTGAGCTGGACTCAGCCGCGAGGAGCAGGGTTGGGTTCAGCCTAGTGACCCTGAAGAGCCTGAAGAGCTTGTGCAGTGTTTGAGCTGCACTCAGCCTCCAGGAGCAGGGTTGGGTTCAGCCTGGTGACCCTGAAGAGCTTTTGCAGTGTTTGAGCCGCACTCGGCCTCCAGGAGCAGGGTTGGGTTCAGCCTAGTGACCCTGAAGAGCTTGTGCAGTGTTTGAGCTGCACTCGGCCTCCAGGAGCAGGGTTGGGTTCAGCCTAGTGACCCTGAAGAGCTTGTGCAGTGTGTTTGAGCTGAGCACGGCCTCCAGGAGCAGGGTTGGGTTCAGCCTAGTGAGCCTGAAGAGCTTGTGCAGTGTGTTTGAGCTGCACTCGGCCTCCAGGAGCAGGATTGGGTTCAGCCTGGTGACCCTGAAGAGCTTGTGCAGTGTGTTTGAGCTGCACTCGGCCTCCAGGAGCAGGGTTGGATTCAGCCTAGTGACCCTGAAGAGCATGTGCAGTGTTTGAGCTGAGCACGGCCTCCAGGAGCAGGGTTGGGTTCAGCCTTGTGAGCCTGAAGAGCTTGTGCAGTGTGTTTGAGCTGCAGTCGGCCTCCAGGAGCAGGGTTGGGTTCAGCCTAGTGAGCCTGAAGAGCTTGTGCAGTGTGTTTGAGCTGAGCACGGCCTCCAGGAGCAGGGTTGGGTTCAGCCTTGTGAGCCTGAAGAGCTTGTGCAGTGTGTTTGAGCTGGGCTTGGCCTCCAGGAACAGGATTGGGTTCAGCCTGGTGACCCTGAAGAGCTTGTGCAGTGTGTTTGAGCTGCAGTCGGCCTCCAGGAGCAGGGTTGGGTTCAGCCTAGTAAGCCTGAAGAGCTTGTGCAGTGTGTTTGAGCTGAGCACGGCCTCCAGGAGCAGGGTTGGGTTCAGCCTTGTGAGCCTGAAGAGCTTGTGCAGTGTGTTTGAGCTGGGCTCGGCCTCCAGGAACAGGATTGGGTTCAGCCTGGTGACCCTGAAGAGCTTGTGCAGTGTGTTTGAGCTGAGCTCGGCCTCCAGGAGCAGGATTGGGTTCAGCCTAGTGAGCCTGAAGAGCTTGTGCAGTGTGTTTGAGCTAAGCTCGGCCTCCAGGAGCAGGGTTGGGTTCAGCCTAGTGAACCTGAAGAGCTTGTGCAGTGTGATTGAGCTGCACTCGGCCTCCAGGAGCAGGGTTGGGTTCAGCCTGGTGAGCCTGAAGAGCTTGTGCAGTGTGTTTGAGCTAAGCTCGGCCTCCAGGAGCAGGGTTGGGTTCAGCCTAGTGAACCTGAAGAGCTTGTGCAGTGTGATTGAGCTGCACTCGGCCTCCAGGAGCAGGGTTGGGTTCAGCCTGGTGAGCCTGAAGAGCTTGTGCAGTGTGTTTGAGCTGAGCTCGGCCTCCAGGAGCAGGATTGGGTTCAGCCTAGTGAGCCTGAAGAGCTTGTGCAGTATGTTTGAGCAGACTCGGCCTCCAGGAGCAGGTTTGGTTTCAGCCTAGTGAGCCTGAAGAGCTTGTGCAGTGTGTTTGAGCTGAGCTTGGCCTCCAGGAGCAGGGTTGGGTTCAGCCTAGTGAGCCTGAAGAGCTTGTGCAGTGTTTGAGCTGCACTCGGCCTCCAGGAGCAGGGTTGGGTTCTGCCTGGTGACCCTGAAGAGCTTCTGCAGTGTGTTTGAGCTGGACTCGGCCTCCAGGAGCAGGGTTGGGTTCAGCCTAGTGACCCTGAAGAGCTTGTGCAGTGTGTTTGAGCTGAGCTCGGCCTCCAGGAGCAGGGTTGGGTTCTGCCTGGTGACCCTGAAGAGCTTCTGCAGTGTGTTTGAGCTGGACTCGGCCTCCAGGAGCAGGGTTGGGTTCAGCCTGGTGACCCTGAAGAGCTTGTGCAGTGTGTTTGAGCTGAGCTCGGCCTCCAGGAGCAGGGTTGGGTTCTGCCTGGTGACCCTGAAGAGCTTCTGCAGTGTGTTTGAGCTGGACTCGGCCTCCAGGAGCAGGGTTGGGTTCAGCCTAGTGAGCCTGAAGATCTTGTGCAGTGTGTTTGAGCTGAGCTCGGCCTCCAGGAGCAGGGTTGGGTTCTGCCTGGTGACCCTGAAGAGCTTCTGCAGTGTGTTTGAGCTGCAGTCGGCCTCCAGGAGCAGGGTTGGGTTCAGCCTAGTGACCCTGAAGAGCTTGTGCAGTGTGTTTGAGCTGAGCTCGGCCTCCAGGAGCAGGGTTGGGTTCAGCCTGGTGACCCTGAAGAGCTTGTGCAGTGTGTTTGAGCTGAGCTCGGCCTCCAGGAGCAGGGTTGGGTTCTGCCTGGTGACCCTGAAGAGCTTCTGCAGTGTGTTTGAGCTGGACTCGGCCTCCAGGAGCAGGGTTGGGTTCAGCCTAGTGAGCCTGAAGATCTTGTGCAGTGTGTTTGAGCTGAGCTCGGCCTCCAGGAGCAGGGTTGGGTTCTGCCTGGTGACCCTGAAGAGCTTCTGCAGTGTGTTTGAGCTGGACTCGGCCTCCAGGAGCAGGGTTGGGTTCAGCCTGGTGAGCCTGAAGAGCTTGTGCAGTGTGTTTGAGCTGAGCTCGGCCTCCAGGAGCAGGGTTGGGTTCAGCCTTGTGAACCTGAAGAGCTTGTGCAGTGTGTTTGAGCTGAGCTCGGCCTCCAGGAGCAGGGTTGGGTTCAGCCTAGTGAACCTGAAGAGCTTGTGCAGTGTGTTTGAGCTGAGCTCGGCCTCCAGGAGCAGGGTTGGGTTCAGCCTAGTGACCCTGAAGAGCTTGTGCAGTGTGTTTGAGCTGAGCTCGGCCTCCAGGAGCAGGGTTGGTTTCAGCCTGGTGACCCTGAAGAGCTTGTGCAGTGTGTTTGAGCTGAGCTCAGCCTCCAGGAGCAGGGTTGGCCCCCACGGGCTCAAGTGTTTCTGACCCTGCGCCTGTTTGAGGAGCGCTAGTGATGCTAACTAAAGCCATGGCCTGCTGTTCCTCCATATAGGCCGAGCCGGTTCGCAGATAGCATGTTTTCGGGATTAGGGATGTGTAGGGTTGGGAATCATTTGAATTTTATCCATTTCTAATTTAAATTCCAATAAGCTAAAGAAAAACAAAGGAAATATGAGTGCTGTCACTTTAAGATCTGCATGGATCCAATAAAACTGATACACATCTGTGAACAATACAGAGAACAGAGTCTCTCGCTCTCGAATGGTTTAAAGTCATATTGAAATGCTCACAGAGGAATCGATAAGAGGAATCAGAATTGTAATTTTATAACAAGTATCAGATTCCTGACCCCAGTGGTGTTTAAGAGCTGTTGGTGTTTGCGGTGTTGGTCACGTGTCTAGGGTGTTTCCCTGTACATATGGAGTGTGTAATGCTGTCGTAGTGTTGAGTTCTGCTTGAACTGACCCAGGGTCAGGCACGTCTGCATGAGTGACATATGCTGAATGTGATGTCCATTCATTTGGACAGAATTGAAGTGTTTGACTGTCAATATATTTCTTGCCAGAGCGATTGCGGTTGAGAAGGAGCAGAGGCAGCGAGCAGAGGTGAGTGAGAGGTCAGAGGTCAGGTCATTCCTCATACAGTGACCCATTCTGTGGAGCTTTGATCAATCTATTGTTCTTTCTGCAGGGTATGCTCAGTGCACGAATATATGTAAGAGTTTAAAAGGCATACCTGTGACAGACAAGCGGAGTGTGTGTGTGTGTGTGTGTGTGTGAACTGACTGTGTTCTGTCTGGTGTGTTTGTGCTGTGATCGGCACGTTCGCAGGTCCGGCGGCTCTACCAGCAGGCGCTCCAGAAACTGCCCCTGTGTGCTGCTCTCTGGAAAGATGTAAACACACACACATACACACCTCAGTGCCGTGTGTTTCTCTGACACACCCTCACCCTCTCTCTCTCTCTCTCTGCAGTGTTTGCTCTTCGAGGCGGCAGAAGGAGGTAAAACTGACACACTGAAAAAAATAATTGACAAGTGCCAAGAGGTGGGAGTGAGTCTGAGTGAGCCGCTAGGGTTAGAGCCGAGCCACAGCGAGTGACACGACACCACACTAGCCCAGCCAGACTCTCTCACACACACACTCACACACACGCTCACAGATCACACTCAGTGTTACGAGCAGAACCCAGTCCAGACACTGAGCTGCCAATTATCCAGTATTTGGGCGTCTTTTGACATCATGTACGTAAGTATAACTCTGTTGCCGATACCTGTTGCTTTTGATTTGCGTGTTCCATTTGTACACTAACATTTTTAATTTGACGTATTTTTCTTTAACGTCGTCATAGTTGTTGACGGACTGTGACTGTTTAAGGGGGCTTGCCTCCTTCCTCTCTATATAGTTTGTTGTTTCTTCTCATGGCGTCTCGACCATGTCTCGTGAAGAGTATGAACTCCGCTGGAGAGTTTAAGGGCTCCGCACCAAGTGTTTTTCTTTTCTTTTGTTTTTTGTTGTTGTTTTTCTACTCCCTCTCCAACCATGGATTAATGGCTGTTATTGGAAGTATTGTGTTTGGCTCCCAGTGTCGGTGTGTCGATGACACTTCTCCACAGACTGCCAAACTCTCGACTCGTGTCTGTAGTCATGGACTGGCCAAAACACCTCATTCAACTGTTCATGTAATGCTGTTTCTGCACAAATTAAAAAATCCATGTTTGTATGTGTTTGTGCGTGTGTGTGTGTGTGTATATATGCACACACACACGCACGTTGATTAACGTATTCTGCAGGAATGATAATCTTACACCTGTTTTTTTCTTTCAATTTATAATTGAACGATGTTTCTATTAAATTATTTTGTACATAAATACAGTGTTGTGTGTTTATTGAGCGTGTAGTTGCTCTGGCATAAAGCCTTCACATTTACATTAACACAATAAACGGCTTTTACTGATGTGTGCTTTCGAAGAACATATGGACAGAGGAAATGCATCCCTTTACAAAAGAGAGAACAGTGTGTGCATGCTGTAACGCAAGACAAGTCAGCTTTATGAATACAGCACTGCATACAACAGAGTTTCAAAGCAGCTTTACAGAGACAACTGGAGAATAATGCAACAGTGTGTGTCCAGAAGGTCCAGATTAAAGCGGTGGTATAATGCCCTTTTCACAAGATGCAGAACAAGTGTCTGATGTCCCCAGAGTGTGTGTGCAGTTTTAGCTCAAAATATCACACAGATATTTTTATATATCATGTTAAAATCACTTTTTGAGGGTGAGCAAAAACACAGTTTTTGTGTCCCTTTTTTTAAATATTTTTTTTATTTCGAGCAATATAGTGACGTATAACAAAGGCAATAAAGAAGCATTTGATTCGATCTATACAAAAAAAAAGCTTCTCTTTCTTTAACAACATAAATCAATGAATTGCTCGAAACGGAGTGGGAAGTAGTCAGACCTCTGTTACAGGTAAAGGAACACCACCATTTTTTTAAATTGGGGTTATTCACTGTCTCCTACATTTAGATGGGTGGGCAAATGCATTGTCTTAGTCTGGCAGCGCCGTTGTAGTCCATTGGCTGAGACTGATTTCAACCACACCCCTGCATGTTTGATCAGCGAATATCCCTGTGTCCCTCTCTCTCATGTGCTCTATGGGGAGGAGATTGATCCCATCATTTTGAGGTAAATGTGTTCTAAAGTCAAAAAATCTGTGTAACTTTAAGGAATGTCACTACCAAACTCATTTTTTCTGCTATTGAGAACTTTTTTGGATGTTATTCCATAAAATTTAGTTGTTATATGTGTTCAACTGTGTTCTGACCAGTGATTGCTAACCATGTGCTGATTAGCATAAGATTTCGGCGTGGACATACACGCGGATATCTCAAAATGCGTATAGATAACACGCCACTTGAATTGAAAGTGGCGTGTATGTTTACGCAAAGTCATGATGTCATGTTGAAAATTGTCACAACCGAAACATGTCTTGAAGTTTCGGTTGTGACATTATTGTTTTGGTAGTGACAAAAGGGAAAACAATCCTTTATTTGGAGGAATAAACTACATTTTAGTACAGTTATGCAAATAATTACTACTGTAGTATGTTTTAGTAGGCAAGATTCTGTTAAAATTCTGTAATGTGATGGTTACAATTACAGTCCATGATACTAGCTTAGGTGTAAGGTTGTTGTCAGTAATGTTAATTTCTATGATTAACTTGACAGGGAGAATGACATAAAACACCAACATGCCTAAAAAAGAAAAGAAAAACTACAACAGAGACAGAGAGAAAACAAACAGGTTGAGGGAAGACCCAGTGACGTACGAGGAATACTTGAAAGAGAAAGAAATAAGAAATGAAGGGAAGAAGGAAAGTTGAAGAGTATCAGTGAATTATCTGACTGGGAGCAAAGACATGTCAGAAAAGCATGGAGGAAACGACACAGGATGATGGAGAAAAGACAAAAAGAGGTGGAGAGATTTTGCAGGGCTTCCACACCCCCTAGCACTCCCAGTGAGGGTGATCAGACACCAGTGCACACACACACTGGGGGACCAGGGGGAAACCAGCAAAAATCAGCAACTATAGAACATGTCTCACACACACACACACGGGGACCAGGGGGAAAACAAGCACAAATCAGTCACTATAGAACATGTCTCACACACACACAGTTCAGTGGTTCTGGAGATTTATCTGAATGACTCATAAACAAAATGTTGAAAATGTGAAAATAAAACAAAGTGGTTCTGAAACAGTCTACATTGTAAATTGTTTTTGTTTTTAGGAAGACAAATCTATGAGCATACCTCTTCTCACCTCAAGACCCAAAGTATAGAATAGCTCTAGGTGTTCTTATAAGATATTTACTGTCAGATGTGTGTCTGCTATATGTACTGACTGCATATGTGCATCATAGTTATTTATTTATATTAACATCAAATGTGGACAGAGTCTGAATCAGCATGGCAAACTAAGTATTGTGGTCACTACCAAAAATGTGCTGTCACTACCGTAACATGGGTTGTTTTGTCAAAAATAAAGTATATTGAATTATCAACTAAGATGTTATGATAGTGTTTGGTTCAATGCATATTCAAACTAATGAATCCTTAACTTTGAAATCAGTACGATAAACTTTATGCCTTCTACAAAGAAACATTGGGTTCAAAATACAACAAATCTCATAATTTAAACTTAAAATATTATTAAAATTATAATCTTTATTGATTTAACCTGTAAAAAAAATTTTTTAAATAGAAAAAAATATATATTTATAAGGTAGATGTAAACAAAATCTTAAAAGGTCATTATAAGCCTTCTTAATAAATTATTTAAAATGTGTGTTTCGGTAGTGACAAAAAGGAAAATATTCCAGCATTTTCTGAAAATACAATATGAGAATTAACTGCACAATTACTAGAAAAGCGTACCTTGGATGTTATACAATTTGCAAACATGCAACATTTGTGGGAAAAAAACAAAAACATTTCAAGATGTTTCCAACTCTGACTTTGCACCAATTCTGTAGAATGGCCCATAAATAATTTGTTAATTCTCCTGGGTGTTACCCCTTTATTCCCCAAACATTACAAGTTGTTCCCTTATACTTACACAAAGTACTTTTGAGAAAGAAATAAGAAAAGACAAAGGATGGTGGACACAAAAGACAAAAGAGGTGGAGACATTTTGCAGGGCTTCCACACCACCTAGCACTTCCAGTGCGGGTGATCAGACACCAGTGCACACACACACTGGGGGACAAGGGGGAACACGAGCAAAAATCAGCAACTATAGAACATGCTCTTGTCTGCCTCGCTGCCTGCTGTGAGTTTGTTTGCGTCGTGGCTGTCTAAGCCTCGTATTAGCTTCGTATTTCCTTCTGTTTTTCCGTGTTTCTTACTTTTATTCTATTCTGAACCATCATTTAACTCATAATTACAACTCGGACTGTTGGCCAGACGCGTCTCAAGCCATTATACGGCTGGAACCGCAAATACGGTTGGAACATTTGGTTGTCGGTTGTAGAGCGAGACACTGCTTCACTGCTGCTCTGCCCTACGATCGATTGCCAGACGCGTTCTTTACACTCACTTATAAACGAACATTTTCCCGTCTATCGTGCGTCTAAATTACACCCGTACTTGAGACTTGAGTCATAAATTAGTATAAATATTAATAGCATCACTGGTTGCATCATTGCTAACTTACTGTCCATCTGTTAAAATGGCGAATATATCAGATGTATGTTATCTACCTCTTGGTGCAGATGAGAACACATCTGAATTGCTGGCGGTGCAGTCTGAATTAGAGGCTGTAGAAAAACAGATCCGTGACCTTCTAGAGAGACAAGCTGAGCTGAGAGACCGGCGTTTAGCTCTTGAAACATCACGCGCTGATGCACACGGATCAGTGATTAACGTTAGTAACCCGCTGACGCTGACCACGTCCACTCCGTGCGTTTCTCAGCATTGGTCCCGAGCGTCCAGGTCACGATCAGCCATGGTTTCATTCACTCCGGCTCCAACACACCACCACGAAGCCTGGGTGGTTCCGCGGAAGCCGCGAGCCAGGACAAGAATCTTTTCGCCCCTCCCGGTTTTCGAGATCTCCACCCAGAACCGCTTCTCCCCTCTTCGTGAAACGGAACGCGATGCTGTGATCATCGGCGATTCCACGGTCCGACACGTCCACGCTACGTTAGGTAAAAGTAAAGTGCACACTCATTGCTTTCCTGGTGCTCGTGTTCTCGATATCACTGCGCGGGTAACTGAGATCTTGAACGGTGACGAGCGCGTCGGAGCTGTTGTGCTGCACGCGGGAGCTAACGACACTAGGCTGCGACAGACGGAGGTTCTGAAGAAAGACTTCAGGAGCCTGATCGATACGGTACGCAGAACATCGCCTGAAACATCGATTATTGTGTCTGAACCGCTTCCTACGTACTGAAAAGGGCATGAAAAGTTCAGTAGATTATTCGCGCTAAATGAATGATTATTGTCATGGTGCAATGAGCAGAAACTGCTCTTTGTAAATAATTGGAATCTGTTTTGGGAGCGACCGAGGTTCTTCCGCGCTGATGGCTTACACCCAAGTAGAATCGGGGCAGATCTTCTGTCGGATAACATCTCCAAGATGTTAAATACCGTTTTACTAGTAACCAAAAATCCAAATCACAGTCTCTACTGCACCAATTTAATTGATATTAATACTAGTGTAGAACATTGCATAGAAACTGTGTCTATTCCTCGTTACTGAGATCAAATAATAAATCTACCGCGGGATCAAGAAAAAATCTAATTGTTATTAAAACAAAAAATCTCACTATTAGTGAACAAAAACAATTTCTAAAGCTAGGTCTTCTAAACATTAGATCGCTCACACCAAAAGCAGTTATTGTAAATGAAATAGTCACAGATAATAGCTTCGATGTACTTTGCCTTACTGAAACCTGGCTTAAACCAAATGATTATTTCGGTCTAAATGAGTCTACTCCACCAGGATACTGTTATAAGCATGAGCCCCGTCTGATCAGTCGTGGCGGCGGTGTTGCAAAAATCTACAGAGATATTCTTAATGTTACTCAGAAAACTCGTCATAGGTTTCATTCGTTTGAAGTACTTGTGCTAAATGTTACGCTCTTAGATGTAAGAAAAAAATCCCAATTACCTCTAGCATTGGCTACTGTATATAGACCTCCAGGGCCTTACATCGATTTCCTAAAAGAGTTTGCAGACTTTCTATCAGATCTATTGGTCAACGTCGATAAAGCATTAATTGTTGGAGATTTTAACATACACGTAGGTAATTCAAATGATGCGTTAGAGACTGCGTTCACAGATTTTTTAAACTCCTTTGGGGTCAAGCAAAACGTCACCGGACCAACTCATCGTCTTAATCATACACTCGATTT
>JARWKJ010000236.1:0-28068 GCA_029959095.1 Rhinichthys osculus
AAGCCATCATAGTGTTATATCTCATACAGGACATTGTAATACACCATTAATACACACAAGATAATAGCCTATATCTGGGCATGATTCTATAAGTTAACACCTACTCGCATAGTCATCTGATGCTGATATGCCACTGCTTTCTATTGTGTGCATGCATAGCCTATTAATGCATTTGTATGTCCATCATGATCACTGCACATCATTATTATGACGCAAGGATCATGACCGTACGTACCCGTTACATTTAGCATTTTAAGGAAGCTCTGATGTTGCATTAGTAACATGTATTTAATCACTTCTCGGGGACTTTAATCCGTATTATCCATGCGTTTAGTGTTTATGAGCTGCTCTGAGCGGGTGAGATGGATACATCTCAGCAGCAGCTCCGTGTCTGGGGGCCTTGCGCAGAAAATAACATTCACATTGTAATACCACCGCTTGTGTTTACACGTTCAGACCATGTCACTTTGAAGGGGCTTAACAAACCCCGAATGAGTTCAGAACTGGTGCTATCGATACCTATAAGCGTCACGAAATCGAGCAAAACACTGAAGTCCCATCGCTTCACCACACCTAGCAACAGCGCCGCTGCGACGCAGGAAGTGAGCGAGATTGTGGTGCGCGCGAGCCGGCCATTGCTGCGCGCGCTGCAGCGGCACCGATTCTGTTTCCGCGAGCGCACTTACCGATGTGATTATCCTCGATGTGCACGATGAGCTCGGCCAGCGACTCGAAGTGCAGTCCGCAGCCTCCGAACTGGCAAATGTTGGAGAAGAAGGAGGCGGCGGCGATGCCTGTCATGGTCTTTGCTACATTGAAGAGCAGCAGCACGGTGCGAGCGGAAAGGAGATCGCACGCACGCACGCACCGTCAGGCAGGCAGACAACAGCAGCAGCGGCAGCAGCTGGAGCAACGCAGGACGAGAGCGCGCGACGCAGCAGGAGAGGGAGAGGAGGGCCCACTGACACACGTCATACCTGTTGATATGAATTACTGCACAAGTCCTGCTTCATAAGAATTTGTGCTTGGACACTTCAGAATTTGTAAAAAAAAAAAAAAAAAAAATTATAAATAAAGATATAATCATGGCTTTGGTCAACTTTCCAGAGGTATAAAGTATGATTGTGTGTGAAATATGCTTCCCAGTTCCCTGTCACATTTGATTTAAAACAATGCAGACGCATGCATAGCTTCATACAAATACATCACACACACACAGACACACACACGTTGGGTTTTATGGGGACTTTCCATATAGACATAATGATTTTTATACTGTACAAAAATTATCCTAACCCTTCCCCTAAACCTGCCCATCACAGAAAACTTTCTCCATTTTTACATTTTCAAAAAACATCACGTAGTATGATTTATAAGCTGTTTTCCAATGGGGACAAAAAATAAAAGTCCCACAAGGTCAAGGGTTTTTGGTATTCACACACACACACACACACACACACATACCTACTTAACCACAATGTGAGGACGTATGACTGGGAACCCTACCTTTAGGGACACCCCTTTCTGAAGGGTCTAGAGACAAAAGAAAGACATGACTGCACTTCTGGAGAAGCTGTCATCACACTTATCACTTGATTTTATTAATAAAAGTCTTCCTTAAAGACCTGACATTTTGCCTTCACTTTAGGGACAGTATTTTTTATGTCCATTTTGGGGACATTAAACACAAACTCTGATCAAGTCATACTTTGAGGACCATGGTGATACACAGACTCTGGTTAAGTCATACTTTGAGGACCATGGTGATACACAGATTCTGGTAAAGGTATAATATCAGGACTTTGTTGAGATGGTATATATTTAGTGAGTAAACAGTTTTTTATTTTTATTTTTATTTCGTCAAGATCACAGAAAATGGGTAGCCAACATTTTTGTCTGATTTGTAGCTTGAGATGAAGTGTCCTTCACTGCTGTTGGGGAATGACAATTAACATTCAGAAATATTATTCATTTGACTGTATTTGATTGATTGACTATCAGAGAGAACCAAAGATGGAACTGAAGACAATAGTGTCATTATTCAGCTCAATTCTATTTCAACTGTAAAACAGCTCTACAGAAGTCATTTAATAATTGCTGAAATTTTACAAGTTATGTGCCTGAAGTAGAGGTCAGCACAGGCTTTAAACTTAAGCCCAAACCCGGCCCGTACCCGAAATCATTTAACCTGACCCGAACATTACGGTTATATTTTAAGCCTGAGCCCGACCCAAACCCGAGGTCCGTTTCTCAGTAAATTGCTTTTTTTGTGTGCAATATGCTGTATTTTATGATTGCTTGCCACGATAATTAAAAAAATAAGCTACATGTACAAACACCGTTTCACCAAGGCACATCGGCCCCTCATCAGTCAGCACACAAGAAAAAAAAGAGAAAAAGCACAGAACTTACTAATTACGAAACTTTGATGAGGTTGAAAAGGTGAAACAGTCATAAATTCCCCTGGAACCCAAACATTAAACTTCATAAAGTTTGCGCAGTTGCACAACTATTTACACAAATATAGCCTATCCTTCTCAGTCCGAGTTATGAATGAAGGGAACAGCATCGCGAGCTGATGTTTCAGCGCATCCTCTGACTGCGTGTTGTGACTGAAATTGTGTGTGCGGGAGCACATGCACACAAAAGTTTTGTAAAATGATATATGATAAAATAAAAATGATTCATATATCATTTTACAAAACTGTTTTGTTTGTTATTTCGATCACATCACAATCAGAGGAGGACGGCTGAAACTGCACACATCTACTTTCTCTCTCGCGTGATCGTATAGTTACGATCACAACACAGCAAGCAGCCGAGCACACGGCACGCAAACTAATATATATATATATATATATAGCCTAAATAATTTTTCTAAGACCACGGCCTGCATCCCTCTAGTTAATTTAGCATCGACTGCAAAATAATCATTATCACAAAAACATCTTGAGTCTTTGGCTACTCACTGGGGCTTTAACACATTAGTCATGTTCTTCTGTAAAGTGTAGTAATTGTCCAAAAAACAAACAAAAAAAACACACACTTCAATTAAATGACTCTTTGGGGACTTGATAGACACACACACACACTCCGATTAAATGACTCTTTGGGGACTTGAGAGACACACACACTCCGATTAAATGACTCTTTGGGGACTTGAGAGACACACACACACTCCGATTAAATGACTCTTTGGGGACTTGAGAGACACACACACTCCGATTAAATGACTCTTTGGGGACTTGAGAGACACACACACCCTCCGATTAAATGACTCTTTGGGGACTTGAGAGACACACACACACTCCGATTAAATGACTCTTTGGGGACTTGAGAGACACACACACACACTCCGATTAAATGATTCTTTGGGGACTTGAGAGACACACACACTCCGATTAAATGACTCTTTGGGGACTTGAGAGACACACACACACACACACACTCCGATTAAATGACTCTTTGGGGACTTGAGAGACACACACTCCGATTAAATGACTCTTTGGGGACTTGAGAGACACACACACTCCGATTAAATGACTCTTTGGGGACTTGAGAGACACACACTCCAATTAAATGACTCTTTGGGGACTTGAGAGACACACACACTCCAATTAAATGACTCTTTGGGGACTCGAGTGACACACACACTCCGATTAAATGACTCTTTGGGGACTCGAGTGACACACACTCCAATTAAATGACTCTTTAATATTAACAGTCTTGAACACATTGTGTTGAAAGTACACATTGCAGTTAATGACAGAAATTCAGAAACATAAAAAATAAAAAAAAGAACAATGAAAAATCAATTAACTTGGAGGTGGGAATGATTCTCAGTGCACAACCATCCTCGATATTTCCTCCATCCACCCATCAAAATCTCTACCTCCTCCTTTACCTTCACTCCTCCCTCTTTACCTTCACTCCTCCCTCTTTTCAACCTCTTTACCTTCACTCCTCCCTCTTTTCCATCCTCTTTACCTTCACTCCTCCCCATTTTCTCCCTCTTTACCTTCACTCCTCCCTCTTTTCCATCCTCTTTACCTTCACTCCTCCCCCATTTTCTCCCTCTTTACCTTCACTCCTCCCTCTTTTCCATCCTCTTTACCTTCACTCCTCCCCCATTTTCTCCCTCTTTACCTTCAATCCTCCCTCTTTTCCATCCTCTTTACCTTTACTCCTCCCTCTTTTCAACCTGTTTACCTTCACTCCTCCCTCTTTTCAACCTGTTTACCTTCACTCCTCCCTCTTTTCCATCCTCTTTACCTTCACTCCTCCCCATTTTCTCCCTCTTTACCTTCACTCCTCCCTCTTTCATCCTTTACATTAGCTGTGTTGGACATGGGCTGTGGCTGGATGTAACCGATCGGTGAGAGTTGCCGTGTGGAGGCGGGAGGAGCTGAAAACTGAGACGTGAGTTTGACTCTTTCTGCTTCCCGTAGTGACGCTTGCGCTGTGTTTGCATACTTTACCACAGCTGAAGTGGAATAAATGCATTATTTGCCAAATACACCGATATTTCAGAGACATTTTGATTCAATACATGTACTGCTTAATACAGCGTCTGTTTGTACAAGAATATAGTTCAACATAAGCCTAAATCCCAATGAAGTGGGGTCTACATTGTATCAGTTTTATTTTGATATCCATGACAATATAACATTGCGACTACATGAAAAGAGCTTTCACTGTTATAAAAAACAGATTTGTGCGGTGGATTCGGCAAATCGTGGATCAGTTGTGTCGTCATCAGAGCTCGTGAGTCGCTCTGGAGAAACTGCTCTGGCTGAGTCCTGCTCTCGAATCGCTCTCGCCGTACTCTGAGACCATACGTCACAGTCACGGGGCGTCGCTGTCTGAAGCCGTACACAAGCTCTAACCGTCATGCACTGCTCAAGTCAGCCGTCTGTGCAGCGCTGTCCAACAAGTTCAACAAGCATAAAGCTCTCCTCCCTCTTTACATCATCTTTATATTCTCCTCCCTCTTTACATCCCCTTTACATTCTCCTCCCTCTTTACATCTTTTACATTCTCTCCTCCCTCTTTACATCCCCTTTACATTCTCTCCTCCCTCTTTACATCCCCTTTACATTCTCTCCTCCCTCTTCACATCCCCTTTACATTCTCTCCTCCCTCTTTACATTCTCTCCTCCCTCTTTACATTCTTTCCCCCCTCTTTACATTCTCTCCTCCCTCTTTACATCCCCTTTACATTCTCTCCTCCCTCTTTACATTCTTTCCCCCCTCTTTACATTCTCTCCTCCCTCTTTACATCCTCTTTACATTCTCTCCTCCCTCTTTACATCCTCTTTACATTCTCTCCTCCCTCTTTACATTCTCTCCTCCCTCTTTACATCCTCTTTACATTCTCTCCTCCCTCTTTACATTCTTTCCCCCCTCTTTACATTCTCTCCTCCCTCTTTACATTCTCTCCTCCCTCTTTACATCCCCTTTACATTCTCTCCTCCCTCTTTACATTCTCTCCTCCCTCTTTACATCCCCTTTACATTCTCTCCTCCCTCTTTACATTCTTTCCCCCCTCTTTACATTCTCTCCTCCCTCTTTACATCCCCTTTACATTCTCTCCTCCCTCTTTACATTCTTTCCCCCCTCTTTACATTCTCTCCTCCCTCTTTACATCCTCTTTACATTCTCTCCTCCCTCTTTACATTCTCTCCTCCCTCTTTACATCCTCTTTACATTCTCTCCTCCCTCTTTAAATTCTCTCCTCCCTCTTTACATTCTCTTCTCCCCTTTACATTCTCTCCTCCCTCTTTACATTCTCTCCTCCCTCTTTACATTATCTCCTCCCTCTTTACATTCTCTCCTCCCTCTTTACATCCCCTTTACATTCTCATCCCCCTTTACATTCTCTCCTCCCTCTTTACATTCTCTCCTCCCTCTTTACATTCATTCTCTCCTCCCTCTTTACATCCCCTTTACATTCTCTCCTCCCTCTTTACATCCTCTTTATATTCTCTCCTCCCTCTTTACATTCTCTTCTCCCTCTTTACATTCTCTCCTCCCTCTTTACATTCTCTCCTCCCTCTTTACATTCTCTCCTCACTCTTTACATCCCCTTTACATTCTCATCCCTCTTTACATCCTCTTTATATTATCTCCTCCCTCTTTACATTCTCTCCTCCCTCTTTACATTCTCTTCTCCCCCTTTACATTCTCTCCTCCCTCTTTACATTCTCTCCTCCCTCTTTACATTATCTCCTCCCTCTTTACATTCTCTCCTCCCTCTTTACATCCCCTTTACATTCTCATCCCCCTTTACATTCTCTCCTCCCTCTTTACATTCTCTCCTCCCTCTTTACATTCATTCTCTCCTCCCTCTTTACATCCCCTTTACATTCTCTCCTCCCTCTTTACATCCTCTTTATATTCTCTCCTCCCTCTTTACATTCTCTTCTCCCTCTTTACATTCTCTCCTCCCTCTTTACATTCTCTCCTCCCTCTTTACATTCTCTCCTCCCTCTTTACATTCTCTCCTCCCTCTTTACATTCTCTCCTCACTCTTTACATCCCCTTTACATTCTCATCCCTCTTTACATCCTCTTCTCCCTCTTTACATCCTCTCCTCCCTCTTTACATTCTCTTTATATTCTCTCCTCCCTCTTTACATTCTCTCCTCCCTCTTTACATTCTCTTTATATTATCTCCTCCCTCTTTACATTCTCTCCTCCCTCTTTACATTCTCTCCTCCCTCTTTACATTCTCTCCTCCCTCTTTACATTCTCTCCTCCCTCTTTACATTCTCTCCTCCCTCTTTACATCCCCTTTACATTCTCATCCCCCTTTACATTCTCTCCTCCCTCTTTACATTCTCTCCTCCCTCTTTACATTCATTCTCTCCTCCCTCTTTACATCCTCTTTACATTATCTCCTCCCTCTTTACATTCTCTCCTCCCTCTTTACATCCTCTTTATATTCTCTCCTCCCTCTTTACATTCTCTTCTCCCTCTTTACATTCTCTCCTCCCTCTTTACATTCTCTCCTCCCTCTTTACATTCTCTCCTCCCTCTTTACATCCCCTTTACATTCTCTCCTCCCTCTTTACATTCTCTCCTCCCTCTTTACATTCTCTCCTCCCTCTTTACATCCTCTTTACATTCTCTCCTCCCTCTTTACATCCTCTTTACATTCTCTCCTCCCTCTTTACATTCTCTCCTCCTTCTTTACATCCTCTTTATATTATCTCCTCCCTCTTTACATTCTCTCCTCCCGCTTTACATTCTCTTCTCCCTCTTTACATTCTCTCCTCCCTCTTTACATTCTCTCCTCCCTCTTTACATTCTCTCCTCCCTCTTTACATTCTCTCCTCCCTCTTTACATTCTCTCCTCCCTCTTTACATCCCCTTTACATTCTCATCCCTCTTTACATCCTCTTCTCCCTCTTTACATTCTCTCCTCCCTCTTTACATCCCCTTTACATTCTCTCCTCCCTCTTTACATTCTCTTCTCCCTCTTTACATTCTCTCCTCCCTCTTTACATCCTCTCCTCCCTCTTTACATCCTCTTTACATTCTCTCCTCCCTCTTTACATCCTCTTTACATTCTCTCCTCCCTCTTTACATTCTCTCCTCCCTCTTTACATCCTTTACATTCTCTCCTCCCTCTTTACAATCTCTCCTCCCTCTTTACATTCTCTCCTCCCTCTTTACATCCCCTTTACATTCTCTCCTCCCTCTTTACATCCCCTTTACATTATCTCCTCCCTCTTTACATTCTCTCCTCCCTCTTTACATTCTCTTCTCCCTCTTTACATTCTCTCCTCCCTCTTTACATCCCCTTTACATTCTCTCCTCCCGCTTTACATCCTTTACATTCTCTCCTCCCTCTTTACATTCTCTCCTCCCTCTTTACATCCCCTTTACATTCTCTCCTCCCTCTTTACATTCTCTCCTCCCTCTTTACATCCCCTTTACATTCTCTCCTCCCTCTTTACATTCTCTTCTCTCCTCCCTCTTTACATTCTCTCCTCCCTCTTTACATCCCCTTTACATTCTCTCCTCCCTCTTTACATGCTCTTTACATTCTCTCCTCCCTCTTTACAGTCTCTCCTCCCTCTTTACATCCTTTACATTATCTCCTCCCTCTTTACATTCTCTCCTCCCTCTTTACATTCTCTCCTCCCTCTTTACATCCTTTACATTATCTCCTCCCTCTTTACATTCTCTCCTCCCTCTTTACATTCTCTCCTCCCTCTTTACATCCCCTTTACATTCTCTCCTCCCTCTTTACATTCTCTCCTCCCTCTTTACATCCATTACATTCTCTCCTCCCTCTTTACATTCCCTTTACATTATCTCCTCCCTCTTTACATCCTTTACATTCTCTCCTCCCTCTTTACATTCCCTTTACATTCTCTCCTCCCTCTTTACATCCTTTACATTATCTCCTCCCTCTTTACATTCCCTTTACATTCACTCCTCCCTCTTTACATCCTTTACATTATCTCCTCCCTCTTTACATTCCCTTTACATTCTCTCCTCCCTCTTTACATTCTCTCCTCCCTCTTTACACCCCCTTTACATTCTCTCCTCCCTCTTTACATCCCCTTTACATTCTCTCCTCCCTCTTTACATCCTCTTTACATTCTCTCCTCCCTCTTTACATCCTCTTTACATTCTCTCCTCCCTCTTTACATCCTCTTTACATTCTCTCCTCCCTCTTTACATCCTCTTTACATTCTCTCCTCCCTCTTTACATTCTCTTTACATTCTCTCCTCTTTACATTCACTCCTCCTCTTTACACCCCCTTTACATTCTCTCCTCCCTCTTTACATCCCCTTTACATTCTCTCCTCCCTCTTTACATCCTCTTTACATTCTCTCCTCCCTCTTTACATCCTCTTTACATTCTCTCCTCCCTCTTTACATCCTCTTTACATTCTCTCTTTACATTCACTCCTCCTCTTTACATCCCCTTTACATTCTCTCCTCCCTCTTTACATTCTCTCCTCTTTACATTCTCTCCTCCCTCTTTACACCCCCTTTACATTCTCTCCTCCCTCTTTACATCCCCTTTACATTCTCTCCTCCCTCTTTACATCCTCTTTACATTCTCTCCTCCCTCTTTACATCCTCTTTACATTCTCTCCTCCCTCTTTACATCCTCTTTACATTCTCTCCTCTTTACATTCACTCCTTCTCTTTACATCCCCTTTACTTTACAGATGTAAAGAGGGAGGAGAATGTAAAGGGGATGTAAAGAGGGAGGAGAATATAAAGATGATGTAAAGAGGGGGGAGAGCTTTATGCTTGTTGAACTTGTTGGACAGCGCTGCACAGACGGCTGACTTGAGCAGTGCATGACGGTTAGAGCTTGTGTACGGCTTCAGACAGCGACGCCCCGTGACTGTGACGTATGGTCTCAGAGTACGGCGAGAGCGATTCGAGAGCAGGACTCAGCCAGAGCAGTTTCTCCAGAGCGACTCACGAGCTCTGATGACGACACAACTGATCCACGATTTGCCGAATCCACCGCACAAATCTGTTTTTTATAACAGTGAAAGCTCTTTTCATGTAGTCGCGATGTTATATTGTCATGGTTATCAAAATAAAACTGATACAATGTAGACCCCACTTCATTGGGATTTAGGCTTATGTTGAACTATATTCTTGTACAAACAGACGCTGTATTAAGCAGTACATGTATTGAATCAAAATGTCTCTGAAATATCGGTGTATTTGGCAAATAATGCATTTATTCCACTTCAGCTGTGGTAAAGTATGCAAACACAGCGCTACACTACGGGAAGCAGAAAGTGTCAAACTCACGTCTCAGTTTTCAGCTCCTCCCGCCTCCACACTGCAACTCTCACCGATCGGTTACATCCAGCCACAGCCCATGTCCAACACAGCTAATCACTCTTCACTTTATCATCTTTACATTCTCTCCTCCCTCTATAACAGAAATATCAAAAAGTTTAACATGACATTCCATCCAACTTCATTGCAACTGAACAAAGAAAACTGAATAAATGAAATTAGACTATATTACTATCCTCTACTTCTTCATTAGCTTTCTTATACTCTAACTTTTCACTTTATATTCTGTTTCATTCCATCCTCAGAATATTTCTACACCTTTATCCTCATTTCTTTTAATTAAGCTCAATTTCTTACAAAAAGAGCATAATATGCAAAGTGTTGAAGTGTTGATGGCTCCCTACAAACCACCCTTTCTTTTAAGAGTCGTGATCCTGTTCCGCACATAATTTTTCACACCAGTCCATGTTCGCTGCTTCAAAGCTTCTGGCTCTGCGTGAATGCATCTTTCACAGTCTTGCTTACCCGGAACTTTGCATGTCTTGATGAACTTCATCATGTGTCTCTCTACTGCTTTTACCTCACTGTCCTCCCATTTCTTTTTTGGAGCGTGTGAAGAACCTATGAAATAGTTAAAAAGTAAATTCTCATTACAACTAAATCGGTGAGTAAAGACCAAATCAAGATTGTGTCCTCATGTGTTGATTATTTAAATTTGGCTGGATATTGCTGCTTGGAGCTAATTCATGTTTATTTGATTATTGTTGTTTGTGCAGTTTAGAGATTTTTCTTACATTGATCCACCTGTGAAACAGATTGATCAGATTGAACAGGTTGAACAGGTTGATCAGATTGAACAGGTTGAACAGGTCGATCAGTCTCTGCTGGTGCTGTTGTCTGAGATAGGTCACTGTAGTCCTCCTCATCACTTGACATGGAATCACCTTGGGCCTCAAGTTGCTCTAAATAATTAAATGACAATAAAATTAACACTATATTGCTTATACTTAGTATCTGTGACATGATGTGTTTTGCAAATAAGTACAGCACAGATACACACAGACTAAATATACTCATACCATTTGGGTCAATTTCAATGTCATCAAGTTTCTTTCCTTTGTAGTCAGACAGTGTTCCTTTCTCCATGGCCATTAGGACTTTACTCATTTTTGCCAGCTGCAGTGTTCCCTCTGGTAACCGGTAATACTGTCTGTGGATTCTGATATCGTGACCAAGGAAATCAGCCAGTTGGTCTGCTTCATTCTCATCAAGGTTAAGAATTTTAGACATGGTTGCTATGTGTTTCCTGAGCCTAGTTGATGACAGTGCTTCAGGGTTCTTTATGCCACATTCGCAAGCAGCTTTGTTGATGCACTCTCCACCTCTGTAGGCTGACATTGCTCCACATCTGGCAAACATAAAGGGATTCTCTGCTGGAACACCACAAAGCTCCCGCGTTTCAACGAGCAGCTCCATGGCAGAAACCATGGAAGGCTTGAGGAGCACAGGAACCTTTCTGCCTCGTTTACCCCGGATCTCAACTCTTGTGAAGTGCAGACACAGCTTCCTCTCAAACTCAGACAGACAGATGGCAATGTCTTTGTGTAGCTCAGAAGAATCCCTACTTTTAAAAGCTGACAAAAGCATCCGGGATACCTCACCTTCTCTCCTTCGGTTGAACAGGATGACCTGGGACAGTGTGACCTTGGCTAGAGCAGAGTAGCTGTCAGCAGAAGGGCAAGTTCTGAGCTTACTTAGGAGCCCATCGTGTTTCTTTTCAAGATGTGTGTGCAGGACTTTGACATCCTGAGTGAAAGGAATGATCTGTGGTGTGTTCCACTTGGCTTCTTTCAATGTAGTTATAGCACCAGCAGAAATGTACTCATTCCACCTTGCCTGGTGTATTTTCCTGAAGTCTCGGGCGCATTCAGCACGATCATGATCTCCATACATCATGGCATTGCTCTCAACAATGCTACAGACCTTGTTTAAAGAATGCCCAAGTTTGAGAGCTAAAGAAGGAATGCGGTAGGAGTTTTTCTCTTCATTGTAGCCACATAAAACTTTAACAGCTGCTATGACATGTTTGAAGTTTGCTGGTATGAAGAAGTCTACCATTGTTCTCAGTGGGGTAATCTTCCTTGCTTCAAGAAGAAGTCTGCCTACTTCTCTCATCTTCTGTCTGATGTAGTCATGTTTGGTCACATCAGACCCCATCCTGTTGAACATGTGCTCCCCCAGCTGCATGATGCATCTGTCAGTATGAACTACACGCGAAACTTCATCATAGTTCATAAAGGACAGTATTTTCTTGAAACCTTTGCTCACTTCTAAGCCAACTGGTGTGTTTAAAGCACACAGAGATCGAACTCTTTTCCTGCCCTGGGCATCATCCTCTTTAGGTTTCAGGGGACAGTTTTTGATATGCTTCCAAAGGCTATGCTTGTTGTAAAGCCCTTGGCAGTAAATGCAGTGAATAAATTCTTTGGCTCTTTGTCTATTTTTTGGACGGTAGCAGGCAATCATCTCCCCATGTCCTTGTCTCACCACATCTGTGTTGTGGGCAAAGTTGCCCCTTTTTCTAAGGAGGTTTAACTGGACTTGTCTTTCTTTGGAATGTTTTGGAAATGCTATTGCCTTTACAACCCCCACTTCGTTGCGATGGACAAATTCAAGGTGTCTTGCCATTTTTGAATATGGCTTAGAGCAATAAAGGCAATACTGCTTCTTGTTGTACGCCTTGCGTTCCTGCTTTGGTGATGGCATTGACTGAATAAAAGTCTTTTCACCAGACAAGGTGTTTGTCTCTTTAGATTGGCATTTCATCTTTTTTGGTGATGGTGCGGTCATAAATTGATCAGATGAACTACCTGCCTCGTTGGGAGATGTTGGATGTATCAAAGCACTTTTGACCATGTCATGTCCAGAAGAACTACCATCCGATTCATCGGAGCTGATTTTTGGTATGTAGTCAACATCGCTGTAGTCTGTGACATCGCTGTAGTCTGTGTCACAGACGGAACTTCCGGAATACTGAATGAGAGAATTTAACACTTACTCAAGGCAGTGGTTGCTGTAACATTACGTTTCATCATATTGCGGATACTATTATGCAAGCCAATTCATAATTATGCAAAAAAAATTGCATATAAAGTATCACATGGCAAGTCACATACCTGTCTTTTTCTTGATGGCCTTAAAGAGGATATCTGGAAGAGGATGAATACAAACCAATATAAATGATATATAATTTCATATAATCTATTGTTAGTTCTACCAGTGCAATACACCCCGACCATCCCAATAATTCAGCAAATGAATCTACCCACCTCCCATGAGAGTGTCTCAGACACCTGTGATGAGTGAACCACTGGTGTTGACACAGCACAAGGTGAAGATAAGGGTGGAGCAGGCGAGGATGAGGATGATGAATGCTGCGCATTAGGCGATGAGGGCTGCACAGGCGAGGCTGATGAAGGCTGCCCAGGCGAGGATGATGAAGGCTGCCCAGGCGAGGATGATGAAGGCTGCACAGGCGAGGCTGATGAAGGCTGCACAGGCGAGGCTGATGAAGGCTGCACAGGCCAGGCTGATGAAGGCTGCACAGGCCAGGCTGATGAAGGCTGCCCAGGCGAGGCTGATGAAGGCTGCCCAGGCGAGGCTGATGAAGGCTGCACAGGCGAGGATGATGAAGGCTGCACAGGCGAGGCTGATGAAGGCTGCCCAGGCCAGGCTGATGAAGGCTGCCCAGGCGAGGATGATGATGGCTGCCCAGGCGAGGCTGATGAAGGCTGCCCAGGCGAGGCTGATGAAGGCTGCCCAGGCGAGGCTGATGAAGGCTGCACAGGCGAGGATGATGAAGGCTGCCCAGGCCAGGCTGATGAAGGCTGCCCAGGCCAGGCTGATGAAGGCTGCACAGGCGAGGCTGATGAAGGCTGCACAGACGAGGCTGATGAAGGCTGCCCAGGCGAGGCTGATGAAGGCTGCCCAGGCGAGGCTGATGAAGGCTGCACAGGCGAGGCTGATGAAGGCTGCACAGGCGAGGATGATGAAGGCTGCCCAGGCCAGGCTGATGAAGGCTGCCCAGGCCAGGCTGATGAAGGCTGCACAGGCGAGGATGATGAAGGCTGCACAGGCGAGGATGATGAAGGCTGCCCAGGCCAGGCTGATGAAGGCTGCCCAGGCGAGGCTGATGAAGGCTGCACAGGCGAGGCTGATGAAGGCTGCACAGGCGAGGATGATGAAGGCTGCCCAGGCCAGGCTGATGAAGGCTGCCCAGGCGAGGCTGATGAAGGCTGCACAGACGAGGCTGATGAAGGCTGCACAGGTGAGGATGATGAAGGCTGCCCAGGCCAGGCTGATGAAGGCTGCACAGGCGAGGCTGATGAAGGCTGCCCAGGCGAGGCTGATGAAGGCTGCCCAGGCGAGGCTGATGAAGGCTGCACAGGCGAGGCTGATGAAGGCTGCCCAGGCGAGGCTGATGAAGGCTGCACAGGCGAGGATGATGAAGGCTGCCCAGGCGAGGCTGATGAAGGCTGCACAGGCGAGGATGATGAAGGCTGCACAGGCGAGGATGATGAAGGCTGCCCAGGCGAGGCTGATGAAGGCTGCCCAGGCGAGGCTGATGAAGGCTGCACAGGCGAGGATGATGAAGGCTGCCCAGGCGAGGCTGATGAAGGCTGCACAGGCGAGGATGATGAAGGCTGCCCAGGCGAGGCTGATGAAGGCTGCACAGGCGAGGATGATGAAGGCTGCCCAGGCGAGGCTGATGAAGGCTGCCCAGGCGAGGCTGATGAAGGCTGCACAGGCGAGGATGATGAAGGCTGCCCAGGCGAGGCTGATGAAGGCTGCACAGACGAGGCTGATGAAGGCTGCACAGGCGAGGATGATGAAGGCTGCCCAGGCGAGGCTGATGAAGGCTGCACAGGCGAGGATGATGAAGGCTGCACAGGCGAGGATGATGAAGGCTGCACAGGCGAGGATGATGAAGGTGACGTGGGAGGTGTTGATGTTGATGAGGACAGGGCAGGAGGGCATGAGGTTGATGAGGCCATTATAGAGGTGGACACAGCACAGGGTGCTGATGAAGAGGGTGCACCAGATGTGGATGCGACTGAGGATGACTGTAACAGTCTTGATTGAAACCGCTTCTGCAGATATATAAAGAGATATTTAGCTTAAACAAGAATAAAATGACAAAAAATATTGAAAACTGTGGCACCCATATAAAACAAAACAAACACACTGTAGGGGTAAACAAAAAATAAAGAAACGTGTTTTGCACACTTCAAAGCAAAGATCATTAATAAAATAAAAAACAACAAAATTGTGACAATAGTCAAATTAATAGTTACACTGGTTCAGACATTAAAACTCTGAACCAATAACTACTTAAATGATTAGTTCACTTCAGAATTAAAATTTCCTGATAATTTACTCGCCATCATCACACCATCTAAGATGTTCATGTCTTTCTTTCTTCAGTGTAAAAGAAATGAAGGTTTTTGAGGAACACACTCCAGGTGTTTCTCCATATAGTGACTTCAATGGGGTCCAACGGGGGGGCTTGTTTGTGTGATAGACATTTTGAAGAATCTTTAATGACTCGTGACTACTGAGTTGTCTCAGAGAGTGATTCTTTAATTTTGTGTTGACTGCGCACACACAACATCCTATAGGTTCTGTACTGGAAACAGAAATGATTAGTTAAATCACTCGAGTCTTTGGGTCCTTCGTTCTTCCCATCAGTCCCATTGAGGCTATGCTGTCAGTACTGGAAAGATAAATGATTAGTTCACCTCTCAAGTCCTCGAAGACTCAAAATATGAACTAATCAATTCTGCATCCAGTATTGACTGCATAGCTCAATGGGGCTGCCACGTGATGAACGAATGACTTGAACCCGAAGTCGATAGACTCGAAACGTGTACGTATCCGGTACTACAGACTGCAAAGTTAAGTTTATGAGGATGTCACAGGATGAACGAACGGCTTAGATCGGGAGGTGAGGTAACTAACAGACTGCATAGCCTGAAGACCCAAATAAATTAATGAATCATTTCCGTCTCTCATAATTTGGCCTTTTCCTTGCATCGCACTTTTTTTCTTATTCTAAATGCGATCAACATTTGATGTGTTTGGGGAATTTGGCTACCATTTTAAATACATTCTACTGAAATGAACAAAAGGTTTTCGAAAAAAGATTTGTTAATTTTGATGAACGAGATTCAAAGATCCAAGTCAGTAAAATGATCCGAACGTGCCACAACTATTACACACGTGTGCTGGATGAAGTGGATATGCACCTGTAGTCAACTGGTTGCCTGTGTTGTTCATTATTTTGGGGGCGGAGCAATGAAGGGAGGTGTGTGTTTGTTTGGCTGTCGATTTTAAATATCAACAGTGTTTATCAGAAATAGCTGGCAGTAAACATCAGTAGATCGCTGCTGCATGTATGAGATGGTTACCGTTTTATTCCTTGATGTTCTTGCTTTGCCTGACAGCTTATGTGGACCATTGCTGTTCACCTTGTCCAATTCAGGAAAGGGAAGAGAAGCTGCACAATGGGGCTAAGAAAGCAGGAAATATTTGTGAAGGACAGAAAAACTTGTTTATGTTCATTTCTCTAGCTGTCCTACACTTTAACTATCATTTCTTTCACACACATCTCTAAGCTGAAATAGTCAATAATATAATGATACAGATGTTTTAAAGTGGACCTACCGATTTCTGCGGGCCCAAACTGCTGGCTGGCTTTTTATCAGTGGATTCTGCTGATGCTTGATTTAAAGGCTTCAGAAATATGAGACCACAATCACATGGTAACTAATCAGAATGACAGTAAAAGATTATCATGAATTACTGATCAATCTCTTTAGCATTTTCTTGATAGTACCTTGACTCGCCATGGCCAATCTGAGTCTCCATAATTGTAAGTGATTTCTTCTCCTGGTAGAATGTCTCGTACAGCAAAGAGACACAGGTGAGGTTTTCTGCTCACTTCAACGGTTCTCATTTTGCAAGTAGGATTTCTGGTCTGATCGTTTACAAGTCTTCCCAAGGACAACCCGTCTTCTTTAGATGCATCCATGCTATAAAGACATCCAATTATCACTCAATACTTGTAATCTTAGTATACATGATAGAAATGTACAGTTATTTTCTATAAGTGGTTCTGAACCCCAGTCCTGGGAACCCACCGCTCTGCATATGCTGTATGTCTCGTGTTTTAATCCAGCTGATTCAGATGAGGAGTTTATCATCAGAACACGGCTCTATGAACTCAACTGAGTGTGTCTGGTGAAGGAGACATACAGAATCTGCAGAGAGGGTCTGAAAACCACTGATATATATGATAGTGTACTGCAACATCCTCTCAGCTCTCAGATAAAGCCATCTCAAATTAAAGGGATACTTCACCTCTGCGAAGATGAATATGTATTTAAAATGGGTCATTTATGTAGAAGAAATGTGAAATTATTTTTGAATTTGGAGCTTTCTACTGTAGACTGAGAAAAGCCAGAAAATGTATTTTTGTCTTATGTGGATGAAAGACAACAACTCCCAGAATGCACTTGCTTCGCTGCCCTAGGAGGCCACGCCTACCGGTAACAGAGCGCAGTAGTTAAACAACAAGTATAGGCTACTAGTGAGTTTGAAAATGTGTTTTGAGATCGCCCAAAATGTTCGGGATTCGGCTTTTGCGTTCTACAGTCACCATTCATTATGTTTACTGTGGCGAGCAGGACGAGTGAGAGCCGCGGGAGAACGACGCGAGTCATGTTTACTGTGGCGAGCAGGACGAGTGAGGGCCGCGGGAGAACGCGCGAGTCATGTTTACTGTGGCGAGCAGGACGAGTGAGGGCCGCGGGAGAACGCGCGAGTCATGTTTACTGTGGAGAGCAGGACGAGTGAGGGCCGCGGGAGAACGACACGAGTCATGTTTACTGTGGCGAGCAGGACGAGTGAGGGCCGCGGGAGAACGACACGAGTCATCTTTACTGTGGCGAGCAGGACGAGTGAGGGCCGCGGGAGAACGACACGAGTCATGTTTACTGTGGCGAGCAGGACGAGTAAGGGCAGCGGGAGAACGGCGTGAGTCATGTTTACTGTGGCGAGCAGGACGAGTGAGGGCCGCGGGAGAACGACACGAGTCATGTTTACTGTGGCGAGCAGGACGAGTGAGAGCCGCGGGAGAACGACGCGAGTCATGTTTACTGTGGCGAGCAGGACGAGTGAGGGCCGCGGGAGAACGCGCGAGTCATGTTTACTGTGGCGAGCAGGACGAGTGAGGGCCGCGGGAGAACGGCACGAGTCATGTTTACTGTGGCGAGCAGGACGAGTGAGGGCCGCGGGAGAACGCGCGAGTCATGTTTACTGTGGCGAGCAGGACGAGTGAGGGCCGCGGGAGAACGGCACGAGTCATGTTTACTGTGGCGAGCAGGACGAGTGAGGGCCGCGGGAGAACGGCACGAGTCATGTTTACTGTGGCGAGCAGGACGAGTGAGGGCCGCGGGAGAACGGCGCGATTCATGTTTACTGTGGCGAGCAGGACGAGTGAGGGCCGCGGGAGAACGGCGCGAGTCATGTTTACTGTGGCGATCAGGACGAGTGAGAGCCGCGGGAGAACGGCGCGAGTCATGTTTACTGTGGCGAGCAGGACGAGTGAGGGCCGCGGGAGAACGCGCGAGTCATGTTTACTGTGGCGAGCAGGACGAGTGAGGGCCGCGGGAGAACGACACGAGTCATGTTTACTGTGGCGAGCAGGACGAGTGAGGGCCGCGGGAGAACGACGCGAGTCATGTTTACTGTGGCGAGCAGGACGAGTGAGGGCCGCGGGAGAACGGCGCGAGTCATGTTTACTGTGGCGAGCAGGACGAGTGAGGGCAGAGGGAGAACGGCTCGAGTCATGTTTACTGTGGCGAGCAGGACGAGTGAGGGCCGCGGGAGAACGGCACGAGTCATGTTTACTGTGGCGAGCAGGACGAGTGAGGGCCGCGGGAGAACGACGCGAGTCATGTTTACTGTGGCGAGCAGGACGAGTGAGGGCCGCGGGAGAACGGCGCGAGTCATGTTTACTGTGGCGAGCAGGACGAGTGAGGGCCGCGGGAGAACGGCACGAGTCATGTTTACTGTGGCGAGCAGGACGAGTGAGGGCAGAGGGAGAACGACACGAGTCATGTTTACTGTGGCGAGCAGGACGAGTGAGGGCAGAGGGAGAACGGCACGAGTCATGTTTACTGTGGCGAGCAGGACGAGTGAGGGCCGCGGGAGAACGCGCGAGTCATGTTTACTGTGGCGAGCAGGACGAGTGAGGGCCGCGGGAGAACGACACGAGTCATGTTTACTGTGGCGAGCAGGACGAGTGAGGGCCGCGGGAGAACGACACGAGTCATGTTTACTGTGGCGAGCAGGACGAGTGAGGGCAGAGGGAGAACGGCTCGAGTCATGTTTACTGTGGCGAGCAGGACGAGTGAGGGCCGCGGGAGAACGGCACGAGTCATGTTTACTGTGGCGAGCAGGACGAGTGAGGGCCGCGGGAGAACGGCACGAGTCATGTTTACTGTGGCGAGCAGGACGAGTGAGGGCCGCGGGAGAACGACGCGAGTCATGTTTACTGTGGCGAGCAGGACGAGTGAGGGCCGCGGGAGAACGACGCGAGTCATGTTTACTGTGGCGAGCAGGACGAGTGAGGGCAGAGGGAGAACGGCTCGAGTCATGTTTACTGTGGCGAGCAGGACGAGTGAGGGCCGCGGGAGAACGGCACGAGTCATGTTTACTGTGGCGAGCAGGACGAGTGAGGGCCGCGGGAGAACGACGCGAGTCATGTTTACTGTGGCGAGCAGGACGAGTGAGGGCCGCGGGAGAACGGCGCGAGTCATGTTTACTGTGGCGAGCAGGACGAGTGAGGGCCGCGGGAGAACGGCACGAGTCATGTTTACTGTGGCGAGCAGGACGAGTGAGGGCAGAGGGAGAACGACACGAGTCATGTTTACTGTGGCGAGCAGGACGAGTGAGGGCAGAGGGAGAACGGCACGAGTCATGTTTACTGTGGCGAGCAGGACGAGTGAGGGCCGCGGGAGAACGCGCGAGTCATGTTTACTGTGGCGAGCAGGACGAGTGAGGGCCGCGGGAGAACGGCACGAGTCATGTTTACTGTGGCGAGCAGGACGAGTGAGGGCCGCGGGAGAACGGCACGAGTCATGTTTACTGTGGCGAGCAGGACGAGTGAGGGCCGCGGGAGAACGGCACGAGTCATGTTTACTGTGGCGAGCAGGACGAGTGAGGGCCGCGGGAGAACGCGCGAGTCATGTTTACTGTGGCGAGCAGGACGAGTGAGGGCCGCGGAAGAACGACACGAGTCATGTTTACTGTGGCGAGCAGGACGAGTGAGGGCCGCGGGAGAACGGCGCGAGGGCGGTGGCGTGATTACTGATGAGCGAAACCTGTGAGACGAAATTTTAGCAATGTTAAAATGCACATCAACCGATCACTTGTTTAGCTTTCATGTAAACACTACATTCAGATTCACCAATCGGAATGAATTCAGTTAGATTGAAACAAAAGGTGTGCATGTAAACAATGAATGGCGACTGCAGAAAGCAAAAGCTGAATCCCGGACATCGACGGCCGGACATGTCCGGGAAAAAGAGGATGGTAACCCCTACTACTCAGCTTTCGCCACAGAACAAGAACCTGCTAGCTTAGCTTCCAGAAAAAGATGTCTGACACTATGTGTACATTCTGTGAGTGAGATCCCACCCTCTATGGGCGGGTTGAGAACATGCGGGACAGCCCCTACTACTGGCTGTAGTCTTTAGCGTCTGGCCAAAAAATCCTCCGATGACGCAAAATGACGAATTTTGCTTCTTCGGAGGATTTTTTCCAGACAAAAAATACATAAATCTCTCGTCTCAGGGGGATATGAGGGTGGAAAGCATGGTAATTCGAAAATACTACAGGTTTTCTACTAATACAAAGCTTAATGCTAAATCCTGAACTATCCCTTTAACCATTTTGTTCTCTTTAGGGAATACAGAGAAAAACTCTGGTGCGGTTTGAATGAAATGTGAGCATAACATGGACCAGAGACATATAAACGAACCAAAAACAGGAAGATGTGACCCTAAAAAGGACAAACTGGTCAAGCATAACAGGTTTGACGATAGAAATGCCAATCTGAACACTAAGCAGACCCGGACCAAACGAACCAAGCGAACAGAACTACAGGCATGAACACACCCTGAGTATTTTACAGTTCCAGATATTTTATCATCACTACTACATCAATCCAACAGTTCTTTACTCACCACCAATTTCTGCCATGCCACTGAAAATCAAACAGGAACGTGTTCTCAGCTTCAGTGTAGTGTTCAGTTCGAGCAAGACTCTCCTCTGAACTCAGAAGTTCACCTCTGTATTCAAGAACAAAATCCCCTCTGAAGAAAGCTCCAGTGGTGAAAACTCCACGCCCTGAAGAGGAGAAATTCATTAGCAGCAGTTTCTTTAATGTCAACTATTATTTTGATTATTACTAAAAGTTCTCAACCATATGATGTACATTATATGATGTAAAAGGGAAATTACTGTAGGAAAATAGTCAATAGCCAGGCTAATCTCAAAGTATGCTTTGCTTTTTATACTTTACATTATACTTTTAAAGGGGTCATGACATGAGACCAAATTTGCCTTGATCTTTTGGTATATAAGAGATCTATGTACTATTAAAACTTCCTGCAAGTTTAATAGCTTAAGATGCCCCCCCCCCCCCATTATAAACGAAGCATTTATTTAATCAAGCTCTAAATACAGCTCGTTGTGGATCCATGGTACGAGGTGACGTCACGGTACGAAGTGACGTACCAGTCGTTTGCATATGACCGCCTCCAGCACAAGACAACTATGCCTCATTTCGCATCATCGCATGCATTGTCATGCAGCGAGTGGGTCTGTTTACAAGAAGATTGCGATGCCACGCAGACGTGCTGTTCCTGGCTGCGGACAAACAACATGTTTGAATACGCCACCGAACGATCCAGGCGTCAGGGAAAGCAGTTGGATGCAGTTTATTTGCCCCGCCAAACAGGGGTGATTCTAGGATTTTATAAATGGGGGGGCCACAGGGTGGACCAAGGACCAGTCAGGGGGGCCCATGGGAAATCAGCTAGAAAATTCAACTAGAAATAAATACTTGTTTAGAAAATATTAAACACGAATTAAAAAATCTTTGCAATGCCCAGTGCCCTAATATAGATGGTATTAAATGTGGCACTGAACAAGAGCCTGAAAATCATTTTGTATTTAACATGGATTGGACCACACAGTTTTGTTCTTATAAATAAAAAAAACATAGGCATAATTAAATCACCTAGGCATAAACGTTCTCTGCATGAAATCGGTCTCTAAAATGATTTCTTAAAGAAATCTTGGATGTCCTGTTGCGGTGTATAAATAAACAAAAACCCATTAAGTATCTAAATTACACAGAGTTGCATGTAGCTATGGTGTTAGTTAACATTCTCACATTTTAATGTTCACCACGGCACGACTTTTTTGGAAAAAGATTATTGTGCCTTTAGTCTTTAAAACAACAGATAGAGTAATCTATTAAAAATCTATAAAAATTATCTATTTTATATTTATGTGGTCGTGCGCTGCCGCGGAATCTCTATTCAGTCTGCCGAAATTACGTTAGCTGATCTAACGGTACTGGCTTGATCAGTCACACATGAAAGTAATCAGACTAACATACGGTGCAATATTTACAATGACGTGTCGAGGTATCTCTCTCTCTCTCTCCTACTGTTTTAAAAACGCGGACCTGTGATTTCGCTTTGCGAATCGCAAATCAAGCAGTGATTGACAGCGCTCTGATCCAATGGCGTTGGGCATTGTCAGGTTGACAGTAAATCTAGCCCAATGATGTTGGGGGGGCACCAGGGGGGGGTCAATCATATTCCAGGGGGGCCAGTGCCACCCCGTGCCCCCCTTCTAGACACGCCCCTGCCGCCAAAGCCTTATTTGATCGGTGAGTGATGTAGATGAGTGTGACAGGGCGCATGTTACTGAAAGAACGAGCAGAGCCCCGGCCGCGCGCGCGCCTTCAAACTGTCTTGCTCTCTCTCTCCCTCCCTCGCGCATATGCAGGGATGCAAACACATGTATGGTCCAAAAAGAGAGAGGTAATCGAAGCCCCGCAAATTTCGCCCCGCAAATTTTCTTATAGAAAATATCCAGAAACTTACATTGCCACCAACCCCTGCCATCCCCGGCCCACCCCTATAGGCACATATAGTAAAATTAAATTCGAATAAAGTTGACAAAAAAGGTTTTATAAAAAGATAAACCTCATTCTTTTTATAAAAATAATTTAAAGGCTGAAATATACGAGTAAAAAAAGACAAATTACTTGACATGTACATTAACACTAGAACTCCCAAGGCAGTCATTTTGACTGTTTTAAAATTTTGCAATGTAATAACTTTGTTGAAATAAAACCCATGTAACTATAGGACCCTGACTTTTCCTAAATGTGTCTATATTTTATTCTATCATTGTTATTTTATTAAAATTACAAGACACAAAAGACTGAGTTTTGAGTATTTCTACCTTGAATGGTCATAACAGTCATACTGACCGTATGCATTACAGACCGTGTGTCGGTTGCTCCTTTTTCCTGCTCTTGAAGATGCATCACCGTTGACTAGCAACAATTTCTCTTGTTGTTTGTTTAGTCTATTGCAAAGCTGAAATCTAGCTTTAGCTTCGAGCTAAAACCAAATTGAAATATTGAAAAGAGAATATCAGAACAATGTCAGCAAGAAGAATGACTGCCACAGAGGCTTTAGCCATGCTTCAGAGCCTTGATGAGGCTGAGTGGTTGTTGGTTAACTAATACAATTTTACATACATCATAATTAAAATGTAGTGTTCTGATGTTTATTATTACCTATCCTAACATAACAGATCCATTTATTCTTAGATTTGATATAGCTTTTTGAAATGATATGCAAATAATGTATGAGCAGTCAGAATGACTGCTATGGCCATTATAGTAGTTATAGAATTCTGGGAGTCCTAGTGTTAATGCATATTAGCTTATATTTTATTATTAATAGTAAAATAACAGTCTGATTTTCCCGTGGCGTCTGTTGTTGCTATGCAACCATGCACTGCACTCTCCACAATGACAAAGAAGTTTTAGTAGGATTTTGACTGTACCACTTCTGCATGAGATGAGAACACTTTTTGAGAACACTTTTTAAGATGTTCTTGGGTCAAGAAAACGCTCGCTCTGTGTGGATGTGCTTAAATCCACAATAAGGACACTTTCCAGTCACACATGCTCACTTCAATAAGCCACAGAACGCAGGTTAATGTGTTTACATGCTGGGCAAATCTGGAATAAGGGGCAAAAATCTAGCGGTGTCGATTGGTTTATGCTTATGCCGTTTATGATGACCTTAGTCTGCGTTTACATGACCACACGCACTATGGGCTTATTGTGCATAATTGGGCTAAGAATGCGCAAATAAACACTGACTTTGGGTTGATGGAACCAGAAATGCAAAAATGCAACTGTTTTTGTTTTCGGGCTAATGCCTGCAGAACTCTATTCAGAAATCTTGACTGCACAATAAAAATAAATTATATATTAAATTATCAGTTTTGTAGAGTAACGTTATTACTGCTTATTCATAAATACTTGCCTTTATATTTGCTGATGAACTGCTCTTGAAGCTCAGGCTTGTCGGTTTCACAGGTAATGTGATGCTCAGCGTCCTGCAGAGGTTTCTTACGTCTTTTATTTCCCAGCATGGCGACTTACTTTCTTGAAATGACTGAAAAAAAAAAAAAAAAATATATATATATATATATATATATATATATATATATATATATATATAATGTGAATGAAATAAACAAGCATATTTAAAAAATCTTGTTGATCTTACTGGAATTGTTCACCCAAAAACATACGTAATTAACATACAATTATGTTAAGTGTTCCAATTGAACCTCATGTTGTTCCAAACACGTGTGTTTTTTCTGTTCAACACTTAAGTATATATTTATATTATATCACAGAGCTCTATTCAATGACAGCACGTGTGACCAGTCTACAACAGGAATTTAGATTAAAAAAAGGCAATGTCAATGATGCCAAAAAACATTGGTTCTTGTGTGTCTTGTGACCACAATTGACATGAATCTACTATATTGATTAGCTACAGCATACAGGATATTTTCAGTCAATAACCAGCTAGATTTATATGGACTATTTCTAATGTGCTTTTTGTCTGCTTTGGACATTGAAACACACAATAAAAATACTATAAAGTGTCTATGTACCATCATTGGGCAAAAAAAGATAAGAAAGATAAATAATAAATCTAGAAAAAAACATTCCACTGAAAAAAAGATTTTTGGGCAAATATTGTATTACATAAAATTAAAAATATATCAAATAATAATGATATAAAAATATATAATTAATATTTTAAATCACAGTTGCAATTTGACAACACTTGAGAAAAACAATGATATAGTAGGCTATCACTGACTCGTTTTTTTTTTTAATTTGTAGAATCTAAAGTACTATTATATAAGAAATAACAAAATTATATTTACTGGTCAATGCCTACAAGTAGGCAATATACTTTTTTCCTTATTGCAACAAATTATCAAATGAGAAACAAATAAAATACAATCGAGAAGTAAATAAAACCCTAAGCAAAAAATAATTAAACCACTAAAATAAACATACATCTTACTAACTTTCATATTTCACAATGTATTTAGTTATCATGCATTTTCAGGACAAGACTTCATCTCACCTTTCCTGCGTGGTGGAGGGTGGAGGGCTGTCGTCTGACTGTTTCGCGTCCCATTGTCACGTGTCTGCATTTCCCGGGAAAATACATCCACTGTCGCAGACGTGCGTAAATGACGTAGTTACGTATTTGGATTTCACGTTGCAATTGTGACTATTTATTTGACCGAATAGAAAACTCTCTGATGACAAGAATCTTTTTTTTTTTAATCGCAGTAGTGTTTCTTCTTCTTCAAAAAAAAAAAAAAAACTGTCGTGGATCAAGTCTTTCTAGTGGACAGAGCACATGATCACTTGTAAACGAACTCACCCGACTCGAACTAGGAACCAGTGCGCATGTCCGAACAAGCACAGGTTTAAAAGAGCAAAAAATGCAAAATGAGCAACCTAGATATCTTGAACAGACATCTTATTTTCTACTAATAGCATTTATTAATCAAAATAGTAAACTGATGTATGCAAATACACAGCGGGCTGATATTCAAGCTGGTATAATATGTCTCTACTTTTGGAGTCTGTGTTGTTGTCAATTTATTCGAGTTAAGATGGGGGATGGGTGTGGATTATTTCGAGGCTCTAAATTAAACTTTAACAAGTACTTTAACAGCATTATCTTCTTTGTATTTCTTTCATAAATTAATGGTATTTTACATTACAGGGTGGAGAAGCTAATAGACCTTGTAAAAGTGCTTTAAAAACGCATAGCCACGACAGTTTGTGATCTTTTGAGCAGCACTTCTGCTTAGCTATCTACCTGTAACTGTCAGTCTGTTAGTTCAGCCAGAGACAAGTTCAACTCTCTGTCACTCCAGTCAGTCTCAGTGCTGTGGGGGAAGGGCGCGCGCGCGATCAGTCTCTCTCAGTGCTGTGGGGGAAGGGCGCGCGCGCGATCAGTCTCAGTGCTGTGGGGGAAGGGCGGCTGATCACAGTGTGAGCAGATCTCAGTCAGACTGACAGTCACAGGCAGAGCTAGGGTTAGGGTTAGGGTTAGTGCAGATCCAATGGCTTTTAAAATCAAATTAAGTACAAAATAATTATGTAAACAAACATTTAAACGTGTCAGCTTGATTCATGATTCTTTTAAACACTTTTTTTCTTTTGTATGACTGTAACTGCTCTGTCCCCCCCCCCCCCCTCTCTCTCTCTCTCTCTCTCTCTCTCTCTCTCTCTCTCTCTCTCTATATCTATCTATCTATCTATCTATCTATCGATTTATATATATATATATATATATATATAGGCTATATATATATATATATATATATATATTGAGAGATAGATAGATAGATAGATAGAGAGAGAGTGAATGTATGCTGTAACTGCTCTCCTCTATAAACAGTTCTTATCAGTCGCTTTGGTACATTTCTTGAATCATCCTTAAGATTTGCAAACAAGGAAAGTGCATTTCGTACAAACAGCAGAACACAATAGGATTACATGACAGCATTTTGACATTCTTGTTTGTGACACAAGGCACTGATATGTTCATTGATATATATTGTACTAAGGATTTTTAACAAGTTACAGGCTTTTGATGGTTGTCAATATAACTGTATCAGTATTTTGAGAAGTAAACACTGGCTACGATTTTGATGACAATGAAAAGACTGCACATTATCTGTATGACACATAAACACATGTACCCATTATGAGACTGGACTCACAGATACACTGTTGGTCTGTTAAAAAATGACAATGCCATTGCGATGAACAGACTATTCAAACACATACTGTATATGTGTGTGTGTTACATTATGTCTCTATCAAGTATATTTATATAGCGCTTTTCACAATATAGATTGCATCAAAGCAGCTTCACAGTATCAATCAAAACATAATAACAATGTTCGTTTCTTAGTGGAAAAACATCCACGTTTGGTAGAGCTGATCAATGGTATTAATGATTGGTTAATTAATTTGAATATCCCCAACTGAGCAAGCCAAAGGCAACAGTGGCAAGGAACCGAAAAACTCCATCAAGTGACCCGATGGTGTCCTAAAACTCCATCAGGGACCCAATGGAGAAGAAAAAAACCTTGGGAGAACCCAGGCTCAGTGGGGGCCAGTTCTCCTCTGGCGTTTATGAACTAGAGGCCGGATTTACAGTAACTGCAAGGTAAAAATGTATATGAATGTCTCTAAACAGACTTTAAACGTGAACCTGTGATTAACGCTGATGGCGTTCACATGCGCATTAAGAATTGATTCTATAGTTATGTGCGTTTGAATATATGTGCGTAGGTTTGTATTTCCCTAGAAAACAATGCCTGAACAAATTACTTGTCTATAAATTTGATACATAATTTTGTTTTATTTTATCACTTCGGGGTAGGTACGCGAAACTAGATTCACAACGCTTTATCTGTAGAGTTTGTTTATTGTTTATTATTTAGATCCCCATTAGCTACTCCATTCAGCAGCTATTCTTCCTGGGGTCTTAACAATTTTTCA
>JARWKJ010000237.1:0-28000 GCA_029959095.1 Rhinichthys osculus
TTTTGGATATGTACCATAATAATGTTATTTAGACAAGGGCCTTGTTAATACCATTTTTCTGGCCTTTTCCCCCATGTACCATGTTTCTACTACGATATTTTTGTACAATGGTATTCTTTCAATGGTGTATTGTGTACTATGAATATAGTTATAAATCAAAAATACTATAGGACCATTGTCTTACCATCGGAATCCATCACTTTACCATAGTACAACCACAGTATATTATTTGTAAGGGTTATTATGGTTTGTAATAACAATAACTCTGTTAAATATGGTTACCATGGTAAATGTGTGAATGCTGTATTTATGAATGTCTTGTGTGTTTCAGGTGGCACTATGTCTGTGCAGGGTCAGGATATTTCTGAATATCATCTAAGCGGTGAGCAGTCATCATTCATACGCCTGTAGATTTCATAGTGATTTCATAGGAGTCCCTGTAAGTGAGTTTCTGATTGTGTTTTGTGTGTGTGTGTGTGTGTGTGTGTGTGTGTGTGTGTCAGTGGTGCTCAACCCGCCTGGCTGGGAAGTGTTTTTGTATGTGTTTGGGTTCCTGGTTCTGTTTGCTGTGGTTATAGTGAATCTGTGGAAATTATATAAATCCGGCTCCTTCCCGACTCCCTCTCCGTTCCCAAACTTTCACTACCGCTACCTGCAGGAGAAATATGGCTCCTCCCACTCTGAGGTCAGACAGAAGGTGAGCAGGGGTCTTCAAACCGGGGTCTACAAGGGGTCTGCAGAAAAACTGAGAAAAGAAAATTACCTCATTTATTTTAATAGTAAAAAATAACAAACATGTATTTTATATTAAAGTTGATTATAAAATCAATATAGAAATGATGTGTATACTAATTAATCAATCTTTTTATTTAAATGGTAAATATATGTTATATTATGTAGAAAAAAATTAACAGAAAAAAATGTGTTATATTATATTTATATTATGATAAAAACCTGGATAATATATATATATATATATATATATATATATATATATATATTATATCAATATTAAACATTATATATAATAATTTATGATTTATTTATATTGTATTATATTAATATATTATTATTACCACATAATTTTGGGGGGAAATTACAAGATTTATTTTAACGGTTATCATATTATAATAATAATGTCGATACAGTTTTGTGAATTAAAAATAAAAAAGTTTTGTTAATTTATATCAAATAAAAAAAAAATTATATATATATATTATTAATAGAAGTTTAAGTGCTATAATTTATAAAACATTACACATTTAAATGTACAAAATATGCTTACTGTTTTTCGTGCAGCGTGTTGCAGCTTCCAACCAGCGGAGGGCGTCCTCTGCGAGCCGAAAGCCGAGTCTCCAGCTGTTGGACACTCCAGATGGTCTTCGGGATCTCGGGACGCTGGAGCTGATGAGCCGAGAGCTGGATCCGAGCGGAAGCACCCTGAACCGCTCCGTGTCCTCTGAATCGCTGTGCTCCATCTCGTCCATCGCTCAAACCTTCGGGCACGACTTCACGGTGGGGCAGCCCGGGTAGCGAGGCTACGACGTCACGGGGCTGGAGTCAGCTGTGGGAGCTGAGGCACTCGCGCTTCTCTTCTGCTCGTCTCATTGCACCAGGGGAAAGACCTGCTGGAGAAGGAGGAGGAGAACTTCCCAGGATGCTGCATCACCGTCACGCTGGTCCTCAGCAGATCAGCCCTTGGGAGCCACACGGGTATCAGAAACCATAACACACCTGTCGTATCATGAAAACAAATATAGATGAATCCTATTCAGTGTTCAGCAACAATATCAGTGTTATTTTAGTATTATTTATATACTATTATAATATTTAGCTTATATTTTTATATTTTCATTTGTAATTTTAGTTGAAGTTTTAAGTTTTTTTAAGTTTAGTTTTCATTTTTAGTAATTTTGTGTGCTTTTTGTCTTTTTAGTTTTTAATTTTAGTTAAAGCTGCAGTAGGGAGTTTTGAGAAAACGTTGACTTAGCCTGAAAATTTTAACAAGCACAACTTACAGGTCGCACCCCCTTGCTCTGTGCTGCGCTACAGCCCTCCCTCCACAGCTCGTCCTCCACAGCGGAGCCGGCCGTGAGTAAACAGGGCCACCAATAACGGCGGATAAAAAGTTATATGACACATTCACTAATAGGGACTAAACGTCAACAATATGCTTTACATTGACTATGGCCTGCCCATACTTTGACTACAAACTTGGTCCTCAAATCATTATGTATTTTCCTGAGTGACACTGCTAAGACATTCCTCCTGGCTCTGATTGGTTGTTTCTGACCGGGAGCGTGTATTTCTGCAAATGGCAATAGGACCACTGGGAGGAGCCAGAAGAGCTTGATTTTTTCATGGATTATCTGTCTCATATTCTACTGTCAGGACATAATGACAGTTTTAACAAATATGTAAAAAATATTTTTTACAAAAGTTACCTACAGCAGCTTTAATGTTTTTTCTATTTAGTTTTTTAAGTACTTCAACTTCAACTTATTTTATTTCAGTTAGTTGCCAAGACAACATTTACATTTATTGTACATTTATTATCATATACATTTATTATATATATATAGTATAAGCATTGTTTAAGATTTAAGTTAACTTTTTTTTATTTCAGCTTTATTTCAATGAACAAAAATTATTTTTAATTGTTTTTTAGTTTTATTTAACAATAACAACACTGTTGTGTATGCCAAGAGGTCAGCCGATCAGAACAGAGCTCATTTAAATATAGAAGTCAAGTTTACAAAACATCCAGTTTAATTCTTAGGTTCATTAAAAAGGGTGTAAAATCATCTTGTAAAATGAAATTATCATAACAACTCTAGCATTGATTGATATCATCAATGATGCTGTTGTTCTCTGCTGCAGGTCCAGAGAAACGCCTTCACCGTGGTGTTTGACCAGCGCTTTTCTGCTCCGCTGGATTCAGTAAATCTGGATGAGAACAGTCTGCGCTTCTCCACCTTCGGCGTGGATTCAGACGAACGGCACATCAGTGCTGGAGTGGCAGAACTTAAACTGTCGGATCTGGACCTTCCGTTCCGGCCGTTTAACGCCTGGCTTTACCTGCAGGACATCAACAAGGTACGTCACACCTGGATGCTTCATTCTGCCTCTGAACTGGAATCGGTAAATGTCCTCCTATATGTAGAGATGGAAAGAAGAATCATTTTGTTCAGAGGATTCAGTTCAAAGATCTGATCGAGTGTTTCTCCTCAGGCTGTGGATGCTGTGGGCGAGATCCTGTTGTCCCTCAGTTATTTGCCGACTGCTGAACGTCTCACCGTGGTCATCGCCAAAGCCAAGAACCTGCTCTGGACGAACGGAAAGACCACGGCAGGTGTGAAGCTGAGCGAGATGCTCCTGAAACAACGCTTGATATTGTGTAAGATGATATTGTGTGAAAGACTTGTACTGAATGTTGTCTGTTTCCGTGTGAACAGATCCGTTTGTGAAGGTGTACCTGCTTCAGGACGGCAGGAAGATCAGTAAAAAAAAGACGTCCGTAAAAAGGGATGATACCAACCCCATCTTCAATGAGGCTATGATCTTCTCAGTGCCAGCCATCGTCCTGCAGGTGACAACACATATCTATCTATCTATCTATCTATCTATCTATCTATCTATCTATCTATCTATCTATCTATCTATCTGTCTGTCTGTCTGTCTACCTATCTATTTGTCTGTCTACCTACATATCTATCTATCTATCTATGTCTGTCTACCTATCTATCTATCTATAGATCTATCTATTTATCTATCTATCTATCTATCTATCTATCTATCTATCTATCTATCTAGTGAAATAATCTATCTATCTATCTATCTAGTGAAATAATCTATCTATCTATCTATCTATCTAGTGAAATAATTTTTGATCTATCTATCTATCTATCTATCTATCTATCTATCTATCTATCTATCTATCTATCTATCTGTCTGTCTGTCTGTCTGTCTGTCTGTCTGTCTATCTATCTATCTACCTACCTACCTACCTGTCTGTCTGTCTACCTATCTATCTATCTATCTATCTATCTATCTATCTATCTATCTATCTATCTATCTATCTATCTATCTATTTATATCTCTATCTGTCTGTCTGTCTGTCTATCTATCTATCTGTCTGTTTGTCTGTCTGTCTACCTATCTATCTGTCTGTCTGTCTGTCTGTCTATCTATCTATCTATCTATCTATCTATCTATATCTCTATCTGTCTGTCTGTCTATCTATCTATTTGTCTGTTTGTCTGTCTGTCTACCTATCTGTCTATCTATCTATCTATCTATCTATCTATCTATCTATCTATCTATCTGTCTACCTACCTACCTATCTGTCTGTCTACCTACCTATCTATCTATCTATATCTCTATCTGTCTGTCTGTCTATCTATCTGTCTGTCTACCTATCTACCTATCTATCTATCATCTATCTATCTATCTATCTATCTATCTATCTATCTATCTATCTGTCTGTCTGTCTGTCTGTCTGTCTATCTATCTATCTATATCTCTATCTGTCTGTCTATCTATCTGTCTGTCTACCTATCTATCTATCTATCTATATCTCTATCTATCTGTCTGTCTGTCTGTCTGTCTATCTATCTATCTGTCTGTTTGTCTGTCTGTCTGTCTACCTATCTATCTATCTATCTATCTATCTGTCTGTCTACCTATCTATCTATTATCTGTCTGTCTGTCTGCCTGTCTGTCTGTCTATCTATCTATTATCTGTCTGTCTGTCTATCCATCCATCCATCTGACTATCTGTCTCCATGTTATATTGTTCTATCCTTTTTTTTCAGGATCTCTCTTTAAGAGTGACTGTCGCTGAGAGCACAGAAGACGGCCGTGGTGAAAACGTGGGTCATGTGATCATCGGGCCAGAGGCCAGTGGAATGGGAATAACTCACTGGAACCAGATGCTGGCGACTTTGCGGAAACCAGTTTCAATGTGGCACCTGCTCCGGAGGACCTAAGTCCTGACCCCTGACCTCTGACCCCCGACTCCTGTCTGCATGGTGCCTACTGTCTAACTGTCCTAACAGTAAAGACGTTTGAATATAAAGAGAAAATCGTTGCATCACAGCTGTCCCGAGGGTGGATGGATCTTTAAAGAGAGAAAGAGAGCTAAATCGGCGGCTCAGGATGTCTCATCTGTAAGGGTCTTTGAAATCCAGGTTTTCTAATCCAGGTTAACTTTATTTCTACATATGATAACAGGGTGGCTGGTCTTGTGCTGCAGCCTTTGGGGGGAAATTGCAGTAGCCACATTCTGTTGTACTAAAAAGTACAGCATAAAAAATAAGAAATTTTTGTTTGGCCATAGGTATTTATTATTATTAATTTTAAGGGTTTGACATAAGACATAACCTTGGGACTGTCTGTCCCTTTTCTCAGGCAAGTGCAATGACACTTATTAGCCTAATATTGGCGCTACTGAGCCAAATTACAAATAATAGACGCAGCATTGAAGTGCTGGTTTTTTCCTTTTTCTTTTTTTCCTTTTTTAATAATTGTATTTATTTATTTATTTATTTAGACTAATACATTCTACCACTGGGGGCGTGCAAGTACTTTATCAAATCAGTGTTGGGGAAGCTGCAAAAAAAAAGTATTTTAATAATTATTACCTCTTATGTTTTGTATTGCAATGTGATTACTTATCTAGTTATTCTGAACAGTAATAACATTACGCATTAATTAATTTAGTTAACTTCTAAAATCCAAACTTTAACATAGTTTCATGTGGCCAAGTTGTTACGTTCTTCGACAGATTGCTTGTGCTGTTCTGTGCGGGTGAGGTACGTTTTTGTCAGGGCATAAGTTTGAATTTATAACACTAATGCGTATTTCCCATTTCACAAAAAAAGCCACTCTTTTCTGCCATCCTCACACTTGATTAGCATGTCAAAATGAAAGAAAGTGCTTTTTGATCAATAGTATATTTGTTGTTGGACCTTAAATATAGTTGTTGAATTAGCCTTAGTACATTAAAATCATATATGTAGCGCAAGTAACTACGAAACAGTAACTGTTACGGGATTACTGAAAAATAAATAGTAATTCCTTATGTTATTTCATCACAGGAACATGTACTTTGTAGTTTTGTACTTTGTAATGCATCACCCCAACACTGCATAAAGTACATACATACATTCATATCAAACTGGAATATGTATAAACTAATATCCTTTCACGTTCTCATGAGTTTTCTTCGGCACGAAAGAAAATCTAAAGGTGTTTTAACTGCTGCAATAATTATAAACTTTTGATGACAGAATGTAAAAACATACCAAAATCTGTAAATCACTTCCTACATCGTAAACACCTCAAATGTTTTGTAGAATGAAAAACAGATTTGAGCTTCTTGCAGTGGTGAAGTCATTTGATTTGATGAAGTGCTGCAAATGCTGTGATTCATTTTTACTACTAACAATATTTTAAGCTTGTCACCATTAAACTTCATTCTGTGCCAAATTCACCCTAATAGAAGCAATATTCTCATTTGCAGTGTACATCTGATGTCGGTGAACTTTAAAAGATTTAAAGAATGATAAAACATAACTTTACAATGCATGCACATGTACCGGTAATGTAGAACATACTGCAATCCACTGAATTGTTTAAATAAAAATGCTTTATGTGGTTTGTTTCATATGAAGTCAGTTGTTTTGTGTGAGATGTGAGAGAAGTAGGCCTATAGGTATTTGTATTATGTTAAAAAAAAATATTAGTTACAAGAAAATAATAAGGAAAGCAAATGAACAATTTGTTTAACTTTTTTTTTTTTTCATTTTGCTTTCATAATTTGTTTTTATTCAGACTAGTGGAAAGAAAAATCCGACACATTTAAGTGTTAATTACACTTTATCTATTTGCATCTGTATATTTCAAATGCAATCATCGGTGATTGCAAAATATATCTTTAAAGAAGAATTTTAATGTTCAGATTTCTGTTCTGGAAATGTATGCCAATGATGAGTGCATATTTAATTCCATTTCAGAAAACTTTTAATAGCCAATAAAAATATTAAACTGATTATAATTGGGGAAAGTATGGTGATCTATTAGTTAAAAATGTTACCTTATTCACCTGCAGTGTCTTTTAAATGTCACTGTATTTCCCCACTTTCTTATTATTTTGACGGTGCCAAATTTTCGAGCAATCTGCTAATAAAATATCGATGACATTTTCTGCTGTTATGATTGGTCCATCATGGTCAGCGCTGAGAATAGTAACGTATTTCCCCTGACCACTTCGTTTGCGTTGCTTCAGCTTCGGTCTAAGTAATATTTTTAATCTGAAAATTAACACCGATAATATTTAATAAACAGTGAACTAAAAAAAACACTGAAGAGGTCATTAATATGTGTTAGAAAAGTAAAATGTAGATCCATCGTGCTTGGCCAATAAGAGGCAACTTTCGGACAACATAGCCCCGCCCATTTAGGTGCTACGTTTCAATGGGTGGAGACCATAGGGTGGAGACAGGCCATTACCAGCCTTAATAAATACCAACCGTTTAGACAGACCCCGAGCTCGGTGTTTGGATCCACAACATTTTTGTATCGCGTTTTGTGTGTCATTCAAGACCTGAGTAATGGCAGACAGAGACAAGGCGACGGATCAGATGAAACTGTGGAAGGAGGGCCGCGGCTCTCAGGTTTGCTGCAGAATTTATTTATTGAATATTGTAGTGTTATGTTAAAAATAAGTTCAGATTTGTGCATTTAATTGGGTTTTCAGCGTTTCTTTTAATGGGTTATTGTGCATTGAGAAATTGTGCCAAAGGTCGCAAGGCTGTAATGAATAAACACGAAAGGGATTTGGTTATATCTTCGTGTTTTGATGTGCAAAACGTCTCAAGAACAATGAATTGTTGCGTTGCTTTAAAATTGACTTTACTCTAAAACTATTGTATATTTAAATCTGAAAGAGAGATACTTGTCTTGACTAAAGTGACAAAATAATGCATCGTCTCACTGCAAGCAAACATGTGACTATCTGAGCGTTTTAATCGTGAATTTAAGATGTTACTTGTCACTTATGAATGCAGTAACGTTAGATACTGTCTTATTTTTATGTACAATTGCATAAAACACTAGTCAGATGCTGGTATGGTATTGAAAATAACATCCCCTGTGGTCTAATTGCATGGTATGTTGTTTGCACAAAATTACGCACAAAAAGATCAGGTTTATTATATAATTTCAGGTGAAATGTTTTCGTAGTTGAAGTGGGTAAACAACATACTTTAACGGAAGAGGTTTAAGCCCCCGCCCCATCCCACTCATCTCTTACGCGAATGGTCAATAACATGAATGACACCTTGCTCAACGAATCACATTTGAGAACGCCCACTTTATGTTATATAGTTTTGATTATTTGTAATTTATCTAATTAGGTTATTTATTATATTTATGTACATACGCATACTTTATATACAGCCTTAAAGGGACTTTGATTTATGCCCCTTTACTTTTTATTTATTTAACGAGGACACACTCTACTTCTGCGAATCTGCGACAGTTGAACTTTAACCAGATAACGTTAAGTAGATAAATATGTGTTATGGTTATTTAATCACCATTTTCAGGCCAAATGCCTATAAAATACTATTTATTTAGCCAATATATTTTTCATAAAACTTGTTTACTTAAGTGACACACCTCAAATGTATTCATAGTATAAAAATAGTTAAATAGAGATAGATTAATATCTAAATATGACGAATATTGATTTGAAAGCATTGTTAAATAATCATAAAATGCATGTTATTTGAGTTTAATAAATAAAATGATTTGGTTTGTTTCAATGTTATTTGAATTAGATCCAGTTTTGCTATTCTGTCTCATTTTGTTTTTGTTTTGTTTTTCTCAGCGGCCAGATGTCCTGACCACTGGAGCCGGAGTCCCGGTTGGGGACAAGTTAAACTCAATGACGGCGGGTCCGCGTGGGCCACTGCTGGTCCAGGACGTGGTGTTTGCTGATGAAATGGCCCACTTTGACCGAGAGAGGATACCAGAGAGAGTCGTGCACGCTAAAGGAGCAGGTGAGTGTGACCAGAAACATAAAGAGATTTTGTGTTTCTGTGCAGTAAATATACAGTAAAATGTCATTTATTCCTGTGATGGAAAGCTGCATTCAGCATCATTACTCCAGTCTTCAGTGTAAGTATTAATTTAAGAAAAAAATCTTGCTGACCCCAAACTGTTTGAACGGTAGTATACGAACTTAAAACTAAATCTGTTCTCTCTCTTTGCAGGAGCGTTTGGCTACTTCGAAGTGACCCATGACATCACACGCTATTGTAAAGCCAAAGTGTTCGAGCATGTGGGAAAGACGACACCCATCGCTGTTCGCTTTTCCACTGTGGGTACGTTTCTGTATGGATATTATAATGGTTCTAGTGGCGCCTGGACTCTGTATGTATCAATTGTTATGTTGGGATTAGGAATGCCAGGAAACGGTGTCGTAACAGAAGTCGTGACACTCAGGTCTCTGAAATGGAGCCAAATGGTTTTGTAAGAGGGTAAAGAGCACATGCAGAAACGATGTGAATATAACATAAGGCACACTCTCGCTCTCTTGCCTACTCAAAGTAAAAAGTACAACCTTTGTCCCTTGATAAATGTTCATTTGTATCTCTGTAGCTGGTGAGTCTGGGTCGGCAGATACCGTCCGAGATCCTCGAGGATTTGCAGTGAAGTTCTACACCGATGAGGGCAACTGGGATCTTACTGGAAACAACACCCCGATCTTCTTTATCAGGGATGCGCTTCTGGTGAGCGACACAATCCACACACAGTACCATTAAGTGCCTTGTCCCAATATTAACCGAATATGTGTGTTCACTGTGGCTGTAGTTTCCGTCCTTCATCCACTCTCAGAAACGAAATCCGCAGACTCACGTAAAGGATCCGGATATGGTTTGGGATTTCTGGGGTTTGCGTCCTGAATCGTTGCACCAGGTACGGCAGCAGAAGCAGGTCACTCTTGTGTTCTCACGTTAATGCAGAAATCTCAGTCATGCTGGTTTATGTGTATGTGCAGGTGTCTTTCCTGTTTAGCGATCGGGGAATTCCGGATGGCCTCCGTCATATGAACGGATACGGATCGCACACTTTCAAACTGGTCAACGCTCAGGGGCAGCCGGTGTACTGCAAGTTCCACTATAAGGTCCATACTGTTTGTTTGTGTAAAATCTGCAGCTTGACGTGACAAAATCACAGCCCATAAGCACAAATTTAATGTTTAATTAGGGCTAGGTGATAATGGTCAAAAATATTTTTCCATATCATTTGATATCGATATTTATCACAATATTTATTTCATACCATTAATGGGGAAGGAAATGCATTCAATATGTTTGTTAGACCTTGGGAATGAATGTAACATGTAAGGCCACATTAGTCTCAGTCTCCGACGTCTCACCCACGGACCATTGGCTGAACGTCACACAAAATGCAAAACACTTTGGCAGTTTCAAAGTCGTCATCTGATTGGTTGAGTTCTACAGGATTTCTGGAAGACCTGTGTGTTGTGTCCTTTTTTAGATGCATGCCGGTATGTTAACGTAGGGACATCGACCTACATTTTCACGGCCCTAAACATGAAGGGGAACCCATGAAATCCATTTTATTTTTCCCTAAATTCTGTTTTGTTTTATTTTTTCTGAATTCTGTTTTATGATTTAATACAAATTTACCATCAGAAATGGTGCCTAATGAAATGAATTCATTAAACCGTTTAATCATAATTTAATTTGATTACATTTTAAATGATTAACAATTAATTTGATAAATTAAAATAATTATTATTTTTTTTAAACTGCACAAAATAGCGCAGCACAATTTGTATACTGTATGAATTAAAACATGGAAGAAAAATATTTGAGTTGTTTCATATTGCTTAATAGCCAATGTCATGTTCTAATAATTTATATATATGGGTTTGATATCCCTTATTAATAATATTATTCAATAATATTGAATGTGTCCTGTCTTAATACATTTTATTATGGTTCTTATTATTATTATTATTATCATCATTAGTAGTAGTAGTAGTATAGGCAATTAAATGTTTTAATAAATAGTTTTATTTTGTAAAAGGAAGAGATTTATCTCTTGATGTTTTGATGTCACCTAGTTTAGAAACCCTGTCACTTGTTGTTGTCTTTCAGACTGATCAGGGCATTAAGAATTTGACCGTTGAAGAGGCGGATCGTCTTGCATCCACTGACCCAGATTACTCCATCAGAGATCTGTACAACGCCATCTCCAACGGCAACTTCCCATCCTGGACCTTCTACATCCAGGTCATGACCTTTGAGCAGGCGGAGAACTGGAAGTGGAATCCCTTTGATGTGACTAAGGTACTCTCATCCCAGAATGCACCAGTGGGTCGCAACCTTTCTGACTCTAAGTTTCCCCTTTGTCCAAGACAATATTCAAAGGCCCTCCTATTTAGACTACACAAATCTGTGCATTATTTTAGTCTCATTTAGATACTAATGTGTCCATCCTGATGCCTGGATCTTTATCTCTCAGGTCTGGTCCCATAAGGAATTCCCTCTGATTCCTGTGGGACGCCTTGTGTTGAACCGAAACCCTGTGAACTATTTCGCTGAGGTTGAGCAGCTGGCGTTCGATCCCAGTAACATGCCGCCCGGCATTGAGGCCAGCCCGGACAAGATGCTGCAGGTACGTCTTTACTACTATGTCACAAGCAACATACCTAGACACATTTCACAGGTTTGTTTGCACAGGCTTATGATGCACAAAAAGATGCTTGTTTACTATTTTGTTCTTGAGCAAGGCACTTAAGCTCTGATTCCTCGTAATAAGCGTCCTGTAGATTACTTTGGATTAAAGCATCAATGACTAATCACTAATTACAAGAATATCCCTAGAATTGACTAAATGCTGTAATTACTCAATTCTTTCGCCACAGGGGCGTCTTTTCTCCTACCCAGACACACAACGGCATCGGCTCGGAGCAAATTACCTCCAACTGCCCGTCAACTGCCCCTACCGCACCCGTGTGGCAAACTACCAGAGAGACGGCCCCATGTGCATGTACGACAACCAGGGTGAGTTATATGCATAGCAGAAGAAACGTCATGTGTCATACTGGGTTTGGTTTTGGGTAAGAGAGGGTATTAGTCTCTCAAAAGTGACTTAGATTAACAACGCAACATCTGTCTGGAATGGTAGAATAGGGCATGTGACCCAAATGCTGTGAAGCATTTATAAACTTGTGGCACAATGAAATCTGTATTGAAATGTTAAGCTGTTTCTGTCCGGACCTGTAGGGGGAGCTCCGAACTATTTCCCCAACAGCTTCAGTGCTCCCGATACCCAGCCGTGCTTCCTTGAGTCGAAGTGCCAAGTGTCTCCTGATGTGGGCCGATACAACAGCGCAGACGATGACAACGTGACCCAGGTGTGTTGGCGATCGTGTGCATCTGTGTACTGATAATCCAGCCATCCGTGAGTTATAATATTTCCCGCTCTGATCCTTTCCGTAGGTGCGCACGTTCTTCACCGAGGTGCTGAACGAAGCTGAGCGAGAGCGTCTGTGTCAGAATATGGCCGGCCATATGAAAGGAGCTCAACTGTTTATCCAGAAGCGCGTGGTATGATTTTTAATCTCATGCAAATCATTCAAACGTCTCATTAGCAGCTATTGGGGAACATGCCTAGAAAAAAAAACATGATTCCAGATAATTCCGATTTTTTTTTTTGTGTGATTTTGCAGGTGCAAAACCTGATGTCCGTTCACCACGATTATGGGACTCGTGTTCAGACTCTCCTGGATAAACACAACGCTGAAGGGAAGAAGGTAGAAAACATTTGATCAGTCTCACACACATTCATCTGTGTTCTTTTAGAATGTATCAGGGTGTATACCTAAAACCATTCATATTTTGATATAAACTAAATAAAATAAATCCTAACTAAAATTAAATATAAAAAACTAGCTTGATGTGCTAAACAAACGAAAACTGAAATAAAAATTAATAAACTATTTAGAATTACTAAAAATGTAACTAAAATTACATAGAAAAACAAATTCAAATAAAAACCAATTCATAATGTTTTTTTTAAAAACTATAATAGTATCTCAACAATTTTTAAATAACGCTGGTGTTATATCATTATTTTCTGTCTTTGTCTCTCCAGAACACTATTCATGTTTATAGTCGCGGTGGACCGTCTGCTGTGGCTGCAGCCTCTAAGATTTGATTTAAAAGTGCCGCCCCTCTGCACACACACATTCATTCACACATTCATTCTCTTATAGAGTGTGATATAGGGTCATGATGCTTAACTCATTCCTTGTGTGCTGTAAAAATAGACATCATATATAACATGGCCAATTCACAACACAAGTGGTATTGACAAATGCTACACTGATTTCATAATCATGATTTATGCCATTAAACCAAATGGGGGCCTTTGATGCACACGCAAGAGCATAAAACTAATCCAAATTTAATCATCAGCCTCTTTCAGTGTATTTCTGCATTTTGATTTTCTGTGAAATGTAGAATAGACAAAAATAATCTGAGAATTAACACGTTTTAATTTAAAGACTGTGTGATGCTTTAGATTTTTTTTTGCTCTCTGTATCTTGGCTACTGATGCATTTTAAAGCTGAATAGGAGAAATGATCTCTTTCCGTCCCTTTTGCATTAACTGAATATAATTCAGTTGTGTTAACACGAATGTAACGGCTTTTGTCATTTTTGTAATTAATAAATAAGAATATTTGATCTCTATGACTGAGTTGTGTATTCATTTGAAATCTTAGTATGTAGTGAAAAGAAAACGCACAACCAATTTTCCAAAGCTTGAATCTTCATCTTTGTCATACCTTTAAAATTTTATTCTCGCAAGCGTGATATTTGGAGGGCAAAATGTAATATAAATGTATACATTTCAGCTTGTTCATCCCACAAAGATATTGTCTACATGGCTTTGGAAGACTCAAAATATTGCATGATTCATATTCTGATTTCTTACATTTTTGGGGGGAGTTTTGGGACTTCACAATATTTGATTAATAAAAATGCATTTTTTTTATTAAAGGTTCCAGACTTTCAGTAAATGACTGCATTTTTTTTAGTGAACTTCACCTTTAATGCCTTGCTCTTTCCAGTAGGAGGCGCCACTTCCTTACACAGGATCCCCAGATCCTGGGACTTTATGACAGTGTGGTGACCAAAATAAACATCACTTAAATGATGATAAAAAAAATGATTAGCTTGCAGCATACATGCTTCCTAAACATAAGCGCTTTGGTGTTCCAATGAGGATGCTTGCGTCCTGTCCCCATTTCTATCGCGTAGACTCCTTTTTTTTAATGAAATGAATGAAAGGCTCTTAAACACCCCTATAAAACGAAAATGATTCAGAAATCTGGTAAGTTAACATTTTTAAAATAGTAAAAATAAAGTGTATTTATTTTAAAATGTCTTTATTATTATGTGTTTTAATTTGATTTTATTTAAATGTATATTTAGAATTTTTAAAAATGGCCTTATAGTTTTAATTGTGTTTTATGAGCAAACCTAGAGATTTTCTCGAAATGGATACATGTATAGAAGCAGCACCCTGCCCTGTTCTGTCTAGCAACAACCACATAATGAATGACCGTTCTCTCTCTCTTTAGACTCCACCCATATGCAGTGCTGTATAAGTAGTGGCCTGATCTTTCTCCTCAGTAATTCCTCTTCAGATTCTTCCAGGAGTTTTGACCCCTGACCTCCGAGGATGGATAACGCCACATACAGCTACGTGAACGACTGCACTCCGCTCACTAACTGTAAGTCCGGCCGTAAGGCTGGCGGCTCCACGGTGGTCAACATGAGCCAAGCGGGCAAGAAGCCACCAAGCGACTACCTGGTCTGGTCACTCTGTAACACTCTTTATGTCAACTTCTGCTGCCTGGGATTCATGGCTCTGATCTACTCCATCAAGGTGAGCTCCAACACCAAATGTCTTTGTGTAGCTTTAACTTCTTCAGAAATATTCCTGGATGTCACATGATGGACCATCAAAGTTCTTAATTGGAGCCAAAAATGGTTTTACAGCCCAATGCCATAGAAGAACCTCTAGTTTAGAAAGATTATATACTGGTGCTTTAAACCAAAACGCCTATCTGAAGAACCGATAATGCAACATCCAGAACTTTTTTAATCTCCAAAGAACCATAAAGTGATGCCATAAACTATTTTGGGTTTCTCAAAGAACCTTTCAGTGAACCGTTTTAAAGGTAAAAAAAAAAGGTCTTAGTGTGAAGAGCATTTTAATCTAATCTTACCTTTTCCAAAAAGACCTTTTTGTGAACTGTAAAGTTCCATAAATGTTAAAGAACCATCGATGGCAATAAAGGACCTTTATTTTCAAGAGTGCTGAGAATGACCTAATGCAGGGAACCATTTAAGAACCTTGATTTGAGTTCATGTGCTAAAACACGACTGTCCGAGACTCTCATTTCCGTTCTCTGTGTGTTTGTGTTTTCAGGCTCGAGATCAGAAGACCTTGGGCGACTTGCGTGCAGCACAGGAATGCTCAGACAAGGCGAAGTGGTACAACATTCTGGCATCGGGCTGGAATCTCTTGATTCCGCTGCTGTTGGTGGGTCTGCTGGTCCTGCTCCTGGTTCATCTGGGAAGCTCAGAGGGAGCGTTTGATTTCTTCGGTGAAGATGGATTTCAGAGTTTCATGAAGCTCTTCAGCAGGTAGACCGAGCGACTCAAGCAATCCCACCACCAAAAGCTCCTGCAAACCTTCTGGACAGTTCAAGCTCTCTTCACTTTACCAGCATGATATTTTCTTTGGCTGTGTGATGAGTTTATTATAATTTAGATTTGTTTTTCATAATTAATGTCAATGTACTGTATATCTATCCAACAATTCTATTTTATGAAGTTAATTTGGCTCAACTGTATTTAATAAAATATTTAATGTCCTCAGTATTTTTCCACATGCGTCTCCTTGAATAGATGATTTCTATCAACAGTGGGATTAAATAAGTAGCCTACATTAGCGATGTTTCGACGACAAAAAGGTTCCATTGTCAATCGTGAAGCGACGCATAGCACGTCGCTTTCAAACCAAGCAGCGCGGCGAATTCGCGTTACCGACGACTGGATTTCACCCGCGAAATTTCGCCAAGCAACCCGATATTTCAGCGAAACTTCGACGGCGAAAACAATAAATAATAAACACCTCGCACAAAAGACCAAGCAGCGCGACGATTTCGCGTGACCATTATTGACTGCTTTCGCCCGCGAAATTTCGTCTAGCGATGTTAAATGTGGCTGAGCTAGCACCTTCAGTGATATTTGATTCACGAACAAATAATTATTTAGATCCGGTTCTATTTAATAATTCACATGTAGGCCGCTATATTGTGCTAAATATCATGTTAAGTAATAAAAATATGATGAGGTTGATAGTGCAAAATCTGTGTAAAAAGATAATCATAAACAACAAAATATTTATTACCACTAGGCTGATTTGCTGGTCTTTCAGTCTGGTCAGGCTTGTCTTTTTGAGGGGTTTTGGTCACTTTTCAGTTGAGACGCCATCTTAAACCCACTGAGACCAGCTTGGCCTGGGTATGAAGATCATGTTCTGGTTTTAAGCGGTTTTCTTTTCATCAGGGAAGTTAATTGGTTATGAAGAGCAGGTTAACATGAATTCTTTGGAGTTTGTGTTTCAGGGAGACTGAAGGGGTGCTGTGGTTTAGTTCTCATGCGTCTCTGTAATGTTGGACCGTGCCGCCTGTGCTTATACAGCGGTGACCCCTCCCAGCTCTACTGGTATTTTTATAATTTAAATGACAGAGCTGTTTGCCAAACTTCACTCCCCTTCTATTTCAGTCGGCATACAGAGTGGACACAGATGTGCAGGGACTCGATTAAAGAGCAGTTAACACACACCCTCATGTAGACCTTCTGCCCACTTCTCATCTGTGTGGATTCTTGCTGTTATCTAGGTTGAAATATTAGGCAACACAGCCTATATGTAACTATATGGGAAACTTTGACGGTCGCACATATGCTATTCTGTGTATCTTATCTCAGCAATAGTACACAGAAAAACACGGTAAAGAAAACATTCACTCACTGAATTGTGCAACCATTAATCAAAGTGATCTATTCTGTTTACATGTAATGTACAATTTTTTTTTTTTTTTTTTTTTTTGATAAATGAGATCAAATGTTCTTTTATTTTAAATGTTAAAATAAACATAAACAATGTTCTAAAATTGAGCTGGCAACAAGCCACAATTAAGATGTTGTAAGAAGGTTTGATAATTAACTGGCAAACAAACAGGATTGGTTAAACCCGGGAAAGAACTCATATGCACACTTATTGGTGCCAGAAATGGAATAAGAATGAGAATTTGTAATGGGATGATCAGCTGTTGTTTTGTCCAATAAAGTCTAATATTTTTAGCATCTGGAACTTCTTTCGAGAGATTTTTTTTGAAAAAGAGGGAAAGATTTCATTATTCCACGACACTATCAATTAAATCTCAGAGGTCTTTGGTGTTCAGATGCAGATTTAAGATAACATCTGTAAAATATAGCATCATCATGCTATAGTTGCTTTAATAAACAAAACATATCAAGGCCATTATATATATAATGTATAGGCCTATATATTAGTATATTTTATTGAACATATAAAAGGTACTGTTTGGACATTAAGCAGGAAAACTAACCAATATGAAAACCACAAAAAATACATCTTACCTCACAGAATGGTACGAAGAAGGCATTTAAGAAACATTAAAAGGTACACTTATTAACCTAAATGCCCTGTTCTGTTTACGTGTGATTGTATTATCCTTGAGAAAATGGGATTAAAATGATCTTTAAAAAAAATACAACAGGTGGCAGTTTCAGAAACATGCCCAGTGGATGTGTGATGATGATAACAGAATGGTATGAGAATGAGATTTTGCATTGAGGAGATCAGATGGCATCTCAGATTTGTTGCTTTGTTCAATAAATGTAATCTTTTGGGATTTTAGAACAATTAATCTGAGATATTTCTTGCTGAGAAGTTAAAAAGACCTTGCGTTTTCCACTACAGTAATGCCAAACCCAAAAGAGAGAAAAAAACATTAAATATGACAATTAAGCAATGTTTGTCCTCTCAATTTTGATTACAGTAAATGTCATTGTCATTAGTGTAAACAAACACACACACACAAAATTGAAATAAAATTTGATTTTATACATTTAAAACTATACACTAGTGTACATGAAACTTAACTGTCTTGGAAAAAAAAACAATATTTAAGTAAAAGAAAGATTTATACACAAAATATTTTAATATGATATTTAACATTCGTAATTTTATCAAATTTTTACCTTTTTTTGTGTGTGTGTGTGTGTGTGTGTGTGGGGGGGGGGGTGTCATTACAGTAACAAAGTTAAATATATTTGATTAATTATATTTTTAATAAATAACTATTGTTTTTTTTTCGTGTATAATTGACAATTAGTTTTTAGCATTTCAACGTTTTGTAAAACAACGTGCATGCTAATATGTCCACATCCAGAAAGGAATGATTTGATGCTTGTGAGTAGTCATTTAGCAGCACATAAGCAGTCATTTTAGACACATTCATCCGAGGCTATTTACAGTGCGCTTATTACAGGGACAGTCCGCCTGCAGAACCTCGAGGGCACAGCAGTGATAGCCTCGAGCTGTGCGATGATGCCCGTGTGTTCTTCTGGTTCTTCTGAAACCGACTTTCTTAGATTGAGTTGCAGCTTCTGTTTTCTTGCTGTCTATTCTGTCTTTATTAGAGTTCCAGTGGGATTCATCTGCTTTCAGCAGGAGGGTTTTTAGCTTTTAGCTGCCGTGGTTTGAGCACAACCACATTAGGGAGGATCACACACATAAACACCCACAAACTGAAATTACCCTCTGGAGAGAGCAGACGTCTATATGCAGCTGATCTGAGAGGACTGAGGGGTAATCTTGCCCTTCCGCCAGCGTTCAGGCTCTATAATGAAACTCGGTTGTTTCTGGGTGGCTTTCAGCTCCCACCCAGTTTTAATAACAGGTAAGACAGCGGACTTGGTATATTTGTTATCAGTTTGGACGGACCAAGGTCTAAAAGTTTCTGTTATTAAGCACGTGCCTAAAACCCGTTATGGGTACCATGGCACCGAATGATATGATATTGTACACACATGTATAGGCCTGCTAATAAAATATACATCTTTAATCAAAGTCTCTGGATAGAACGATAAATATTGATAGAGTCAATAAATGCACGCCTATGTTTGTGTGTCGCCCTCTAGCGGCTAACCACACGTGCAAATAAATCTCCATTTACAAAAAGTAAGTTTTCCGCCCCTTATGTAGGCTACCTGCGGATTACCTTATGGTATTCTAAATTACAATATAAATACCATGGTATATTTCAAAGGACCATGTATCCATGTGGTAGCGCCTTAGTGTCCTGTAACCGGAAGATGGTAGTCATTTTTTCATGTCATTACATTGTTTAGAGAGCATAAGCAAATGTACAACAAAAAATTCCTTTTTGAAAAAATATATTTTATTCATATGCTATGTCCACTGTACACTCCAGGACTCAGTTGTTTAAAAATTAAAAAGGCATAAAATGACATATAGGCAAAAACAATGTGATTTTTTTTCAATCACCAATACATTTTTAGGTTTCAGGATTTTTTTAACCAAACTTGGTTAAAAAAAAATGTTATGAAAGATATAACGGAATGAACTGATATACCCTTTTACTTTATACAATCATGCATGTCATGTATGAAATGCCCTGTTTTGTAACAGAAAATCATATTTTGATTAGAAACCCCATAACATTTTCCTGTGAAATTTAGTCCGATTTAAATTATATTCACAAAATATTCTCATATTTCCTTAAGAGTGCTAAATTTGATCACTAAATTTATGTCAGTCATTTTTAAAGACCAAAGAGAAGTTGCTCTCATGCTGAAACCACCAAACATTTGGTATCTCTGAAAAAGCCCTGAATGTGCTCTTTACAGAACATCCAGACCTAAAACTGAGAAATTTACTAAAATATAATGTCAAAAGTCTATTCCTGGGTCCCAGGAGGATATAACAGATAATCTCTAATTATGATTTAATTAGTTTTTTTATTTTTATTTTATTTTAAAAAATTTTACAGTCAAACTAACTACTAAAGAAAAGCATTCTATGCATAATGTTGTTTGAACAACTTTATCTAGGCTAATTCATCTGTTGTTCATCTTTATTTTCCCACACAGGTCACCCGAGAGCAAATCGTTAATTAAACGGACACAAGGGTTTTCCCACGAAGGGTCATTCGGTCAGCTGGTGAGTTACTAATTCATAAATGCTGTATCATGACGTGTCAGCATTCTGACATCACAGACGTGCTTGAGCGAGTGTGTCAGCTGGTGGTCCACACACACTCGCTCCTGCTGGATGTGGTTGGCCAGCTGGTGTCCATGGAGACGCAGCTGTGGAGTGGCTGAGAAACACTGGAGACCCTGACCCTCATGAGGGACGACATCTGCCCTGTCATTTCACAATGTCCACAGATACAGATATAGCACTTACACAAGCACTTTTCACGAATATCATACATTTAAGTGTCCTATGATTTATTTTGGTTATTAGTATTTTAATGCTCAATTCATGTCAAACTATTATGTAACATAAAATTAACCTAGAATGAAAAGTTGTTACTGTTAAACACATTTAGTGTCTGTATGCCAATTTAAATGTCGATTTAGGTCTGGACTTTCTCAACTTTATCATACCATGTCAACATTTTGAAATAATATTCAGTACATTGCAGTTAAAATCTGGGTTACACTTTATTTTAAGGTTTCTATGTTACAGTGTAATTATTTATTTAAGTACTGGGTTATTATAATAAACTACATGTACTTACTATAGAGTTATGGATTAGGTTTGGGGTTTAGTTTAATGTAATTATGCACAATTTATAGTTATTATAGTAACATGTAAGTTAACATGTAACAAGGACACTGTAAAATAAAGTGTTATCAAAATCTGTTTTCAATTATTAACTACTTGTAATTATGTAATCTACTTTCTTTTGATATAATCCGTGTTGACTTAATATTCAATTCATTATATTTTAATCAATAATTATATTTAATTACTCCCAGAAATAAAATAAAAGTATTAGTTAATATGCAACCATTACTGCACAATTTTGTTACATAAAATGTACCAATTCTTAAAATTGTGACACCCAAGAAATAATGTTATATATATAATATTATTTGGACTCTTTCTACTGCAAGGTGGGAAAACAAATAATTTCATTAAATTTTCTAAATTTTTACAAATATTTGTAATTCTTCATGCACAAACATTCATGTTATTCAAAGGAAACACAATCAAAAATATTTTTCTTCAATTTATGGCAAAGTAGGTTTATTATCAATATCAATTGTAACAAACCAACATTTTAACACCTACTGAATAATAGTTTCATTTAGGCTAAATTTGCAAATCTGTAACTTGCAATCTTGTCATCCATTCTCTATATTTTTATTTCATTTTAGTTTGTAAATGGCATTTAATAGTTAAAATGCTCTGATGTTTAAGTGATGTTTGATTGATGTGCATTTCCCCCTCCCCCATATTCTCAACAGTGCATGATTGATGTGGACTTTTCAACGGTTTCTCTCAATCTGTTACATTTGGTCTCCCCCTCCTACACACACACACAAACACACACACACACATCAGAAAACCACATCAGTTAAAAGTAATTGGACTCAGATGGTCCTTCCTGTTCCATTAAAGTCATAGTTGGTTCTTTTATCGTGTGGTTCTTTTATCTTGTTTATACAGGTAAGTCTTCTGGAGTTTTAAGTACTTTGTCAATTTGAAGAGAGCTTTGAAATTTGAAGGTAAGCAAATACAATTAAAAACTTTGGTCTCGGATTAGGAACTTTGAAAAACAATTGAGATTTGAAGACAACAAATAATAATATTTGCTGTGTGACAGTGAAGATGGGGTCTCTCTGTCATGCAGATGTAAAACACGCATGAATATTAAGCAGATCACCGGCGAGTGTCTTGTGTTTGTATTGCAGACACGCGCCATTCCTACGCGCGCGTTCCAGCAGGTGTTTTCGCCCTATGGTTTTCGCGGGGAGTTGTGGGAGGAGCGCGCGGCGCGGGTTCGCGGGGAGTTGTGGGAGGAGCGCGCGGGTCACGGAGATTTAATTCGACCTAATTTGCAGGTCAAAGCGAGGCGGCACGCTCTTCATCCTTTCTTTTCATCTCTCCTGCTCTCCTTCATCTCTCCCGCTCGTTTTCGCCTCGCTTTTCTTCTGCCTATGTGGTCTTGAAAACATACAACCCCCTCCCCCTCCCCCACTGCGCTTTCTTTCTTTTAGGTGTGCTTGCAAACCCTGCTTAATCCGAGTATTAGGCTAAATGGCTGCAGACATTATGTTACCTTCAATCGTGAGGCTTGTGCTACATGAACATGAATAACATGAAAAATAGGCACACTATTATTAATGATTCCAATTAATATTCCAGTTTCAATTGTTTTTAAATAATTGTATTTTTTTATAATAGAAATGTTTAGATAGTTTTTTTTTTATAAATGTTTGATTATGTTTTTAATCGAAACGTTTGCAAATATGTTTCCTCGTAAACATATTGTTTAAATTGATAATATGTGACCCTGGACCACAAAACCAGTCACATTGGCCAATTTTTATTTTTTTTATTGAGATGTATACATCATCTGAAAGCTGAATAAATAAGCTTTCCATTGATGTATGGTTTGTTAGGATAGGACAATATTTGGCCAAGATGCAACTATGCTATTTGAAAATCTGGAATCTGAGGGTGCAAAAAATGTAAACATTGAGAAAATCGCCTTTAAAGTTGTCCATTTATGTTCGCGATTGTGCTGCATTTACTTACAAAAATAAATGTTTTATATATTTATGGTAGGAAATTTACAAAATGTCTTCATGGAACATAATCTTATGATCCTAATGATTTTTGGCATAAAAGAAAAATCGATAATTTTGACCCATACAATGTTGCTATTGTTGGCTATTGTGATCCAGGGTCACATATGTGACCTCAATTTCACTTTCCATAATTTTAGACTTATAAAAAAAAAGAGCCAGTTCATCAATGACATCATCTTTGGGGAAGTGACATAATTTTGGTGGGGAAAGCCCCACACATAAGCAAGTACCTCACTTAAACATATTTGATCATATTATGTAAAAATGACAGAAATCAATATATCACTATTTGAAAGAAGGTATGAACTGAGCAATGATGACTGACATTAGGGTAACAATAAGGTTTCATCTGTTAACATTAGTTTATGTATTAACTAACAATTAGGAATACATTTTTTACTATATTTATTCATCTTTGTTAATGCTAGTTAATAAAAAGTCAAAAGTGTTGTAAAGTGTTACTGACTTTAGCTTTATTTCCGTTTAATTTTCTGTTCTTATAAGCTTAACCAGATCAAATCATTAAATTAATAAATATTAATTACAAAGCTGTAATGGTACATAAATAAAATGACCCAAATAATAATAATGTTATCCTCAATATGTGTTCCTTGAGTTACTGGATGTTTTGTAAGACTAGTTGTGATCATCTAGACCCCATTTATTGAGTGTCTTCGCTTCTGTAAAGGTTTAGATAACAGTAGCCTGTTATTTGAACTATTACAAATTTAACATGCATGGAAGAAAAAATAAATAAATCACAAACTGGATGGGATGCAACATACATTCATATATACACATTTATTAAAGCAACATCTTTACAATAGTGACAAATATGGCTCAGCATCAAGAAAAGATACATTTTTCAACCACAAAAGTATAGCCTACTTGAAATGTAAAAGTGAATAAAATAAATAAATAACTTAAGCGTTACAAAATATATATATACACTGATATATATTAGTCAACAATAAATAGGCTTACTTGTCCTGACTTTAATTTAAAGTTACTTATCAGTTGTGCACAGTAAAGAGCAACCAGCACTGCTCCTATTATTAAACCGAACATAAATCAGTACAAAAATAAGATTCCAGAATCACATTATCACGTAATAACGTGGGTCAGACTCTGAGACGTCATTACTTCCGGCCTTTTCCCGCCACCACGGACTGCTGCGCTTTTTTCCTTCAGAGGATGCGGTTTCACTCCATGTCTCTGCTTTCCTTCTGGACGCTGTCCATTTTCTTTCGCTTTCCATAAAAATCTACAAGAAAACAAATTCACAAGATTAAACCGTGAACACTTTTACATGACTATTATGACTGGTATTACTGTTACAGTAGTATAGTACTAGTAGTAACAGTGTTGTTTACCTGTAATGCGCAGGTCTGTGAGTCTCTTCGTCTGGACGCGAGCGACTGTTTTGCGAGATAATTTTCTTCGGTTACACATGGCTGTCTTTTTCAAAACGTTCATTGAACGACTCTCACATTTTGAGGCATTGGCGATTCTTTCTGTCGTGGGGAGGTCCACAAATGGTCTCTTTGGCACGACAGTCTTTTCTCTGTAAAATTCCGGACAGTCCTCAGCTGGACTTTCCTCCCACTTCAACCCCCCGTTCAGCGGCTGTCCTTCACTGAAATTGAAGTTCCATCTCAGCTGATCTCGTCGAGATATTTCGCGAAGTTTGGATGTCAGCTCTCGCTTCAGCTCGTCGTGATCCACGGGTCCGAACAGATTTCTGCATGTTCCCGTGTGCTTCAGTTGAGGGAGAGTCTCTGTGTTCCCCTGAGGGGCAGTTTCCCTTGAAGAGGCCAGTCTTTCCCCGGCGATGGTGGAGAGCAGGATGGTAGACATCTTTGATAATGCCCAGATCCAGAATAAAACGGGCCAAATGGGTGTGAAAATCCCTGGGAGCAAGAAAAGTCAGTGTGAATTACACCACACGTCGTTATGAATCGTGAAACTCCAGATCTGGCCGTGATTTAATCTCGTCAGATTTAAAGTCCTGCGCCTCAGCAGTGCAAAAGCACATGCTCCGCTCCTATTGGTCAGAATCCGCTATCCATTTGGCTTTGTTGTTAGACCCGCCTCTACCCGGCTGTGATTGGTTAGACCCGCCTCTACTTGGCTGTGATTGGTTAGACCTAATACATTCACATGTAATTTGTTGTTCCCGTACCCCGTTGCTTTCCCCCTACCCGCTCACATTGCACCACCTGGAGTAAAGTGAGTCAAATTAATGACAACAGTCTAATTAAAAAGTAATTATAATGCATGTTGGATGCATCCCGTTAATATATATAGCTATTAAAGGTTCACTCAAAAATGAAAATTATCCAATAATTTACTCACCCGCCTTAAGCCATCCTAGGTTTATATCAATGGGTAAATCCCATTGTTTTTGCCTATACACGTAATTTTATGTCATTTTTTTTTTTTATATACAACTGAGTCCTGCGTCCACTTCAGAGGACATTACAGAACATGAATAAAATATCATTTGTCAAATTGTATTTTATTTTTTACCATCAGTTTCTTATGCTCTAAACATTGTGATAACATTAAAAAATACTAAATTCCCAAACCTTTTTTTTTCTGGGTCTCAGGAGGATATTAAAAAGGATCCTGGCTCGCAAGCTTTATAATGGGAGTCAATAGTGACTGAGATTTTGAAGCCCAAAACAAGGACATCCATCCATCATAAAAGTAATCCATACGACTCCAGTGGGTTAAAAACCTTCTGATGTGAACAGGGGTGCGGCTAGAAATTTTGGGCCCTATGAAAGAAAATGAGGTTGGGCCCCCTACCGCACCCATTCCATTAATAAAAATCGATCTCTGGGGGCCCCAAAAGTGTGTGGGCCCTTAGAATCGTCCTAACTCCCCCCCATAGCGGCGCCCCTGGATGTGAAGTGATGCGTTTTTGTAAAAAAAAAAAAAAAAAAATATTTATAACTTTATAAACTATCATCACTGGCTTCCGGCAACGGCCAAATGCGAGTTCCGGCGGAAGAGTGACCTCTGACCCGACGCATGACGTTGAAAAGAGCAAAACAAAACACCAGTCACGAATTAGAAGTCTAAAACGAGAATTTAGTAAAGAGAAATGTCAGAGGAACTTGAGTTTGTTGCCCAGCCCTATTTGTTTGAACCGCGAGAAGCGTCTATTCTCGCCAAGCTTTCACTACTCATACTTCATGCGTCGGGTTAAGAAGAGTGTGCAAAGTTAGATGTGAATAGCTTATTTTTAAATAATATGTGGTATTTATTGCAGCCTATCCTTTTATTCAAAAGTTGACCGTTTAATTGGAAATGACAGAATAAAATTATTCTGTTCAAGTGATATTTTCCTAAATTTTTAAGATTTCTCTCATAAAATTGCCTTAAATTTAATTTAAGCGTGCACATTCTTCACTGACACTGATTTTTAAAATCGTATTCTTATAATGTATTTGTCCAAAAATGTTTATGGAGATATGTGTGTTAATGTGATGCGTTCCTGTGCAAAACAAATTTCCTAAGGGATGAATAAAACTAAACTGATGGCAAACAAGTATTTAAATTATTATTTTATAAATATAAATCATTTTAATTTTGAAATTATTTTTAAGACATAATAATTAGTTTTTGTAAGATTAGTTTTCAAATTTGAATACTAAAATGTGGACAGGGGACAATTAAAAAAAAAGAAGAAGCAACAATTCAAAAGTAGCAACAATAAATCAGTATTTTATGTACATTTTTATATATTATTAAATAATTATAAACTTTTTATAATGATAGTATAAAAGTATAAAAGTATAAACATTCCAACTCAGTGTTAAAGTGACCTTCAGTTCACATAACAAAAAGAAAAGGATCAACCGAGAAATCGTATCTGTTCGGTAGTTGCGCTTTGGGAATAGTACAAGAGCGCCCCCTTTTGATCACAATATAGTATTACGTTAAATAAACTTCGAGGTAAATCTTAATAAACTCAGATATGGTTCGAATTGGCGACAAATACACACAAGTATCCTGAATTCTCAGCTCAAACTTGCTCTAGCTACAACTAACAAGTTTGACCAGTTATATGAGCCGCAGGCCTGCAGCCAGTTGCAGCAAGAAATAATACAATTAATCACATTCAACTTTAAATAAGAGAACTGAGCGTGACTGAGAAGTGTGTGAACCGCTGACATGTTTAGACTGGCTAAGTTCTGCATTTGTGCTGACTCAGCTTTCTGTGAAGGCTTTCAGAGTTGTATGCTAAAGCAGGACATAATGTGTTTTACATAAACAGACTGCTTACATAATATATGACAATTTTCCCAGTATTGTCTATTGCTTTTAAAGCTACTGGTTTAATGTACTACTGGGTGATGCACGTGTGACAGACATTATGTTTCCAGTAATCATGTGACATACTTTCCTTATGGTTATGTAAACCTTTCCACCACACACGTAATCTCATCCTACGTGTAAACCTGGAACAGTTTGTTTATTTAAAAGATTGTTTGTGCTCTCATGTAGGCTATATAAAGCCTGTAAATAAATATATAGTATTTAATATAACAACTATCACATTGCAGCTTCATTAAATGCATTATACAAATAATAAACACACAATGGTGTGTTTATAACTGATTGTGGCTACATAACAGAGCGCCCGTCATATTTGTGCACATGGTTTGATGACCAAAAACACAAATTTGTGACGCCGCCTATGGCATGAGCGGAAATGACGCCATGCCGCGCGACCTTACGATGATGGTTATATTTTTCTGAAGTGCATGTCACTAGAGGTGCGCGTGCGTCTGCAGCAGTCTGTAATATCGTTGGATGATGCCTCTCCGTAGCGTTCATATATAAAGCTTGAAGACGTTATTTTCCTTCTGGTTATTAAAGCCTCGCATCTACGAACGACTGTTGATCCTGTAAATCCCGTTACCGGCCAGTGG